>SNQN01002143.1:39001-79049 GCA_008642245.1 Bassia scoparia | reverse complement strand
CACAATAGGGCCTTTAGCAATGACATCTGGATGAATTTTACAACTAGGAGAGTAATCAGTTCCTAGAAGGCTCTTGTAATACTGGATGAAAGCTTCAGCAATGGTGTGTGTTGAAAACTTAGTCACACCCTCCATATCCTTGATTGAGTGGATCTTATTCCGATAGGCCTTGAGTTTGATGCTTTTGTAAAAGAATTTAGAATTATAGTCCCCTTCCTTCAACCAAGTCACTTTTGCCTTCTGAAATAAAAAAGAATTATAATGCTTCTTCACTTGAAGAAAGTGAGAAGCCCTCTCCTGCTCCTTCTCTCGTAAAATGACATTAGAAGGGTCTGCATGCAAAGCCTGTTGACAAGAATGCAAAAGCTCATAAGCCTCTTTATATTGCAAGGCTATGTCAGCAAAAAAAATGCTTGTTGAAATCCCGAAAAACCTGCTTCAGTCTCTTCAAGTTTCTTAACAACTATATACATGGGGGTACCATAAAGAGGAGCAGACCATGAACGCGCAACCTCATCCAAAAAAGCATCGTGGGAGCTAGCACAACATGTCAAAGAATTTAAAAGTCCTTTTAACCTTGGCACAAGAATCCGTAAAGCTAACCACCATTGGGGTGTGGTCAAAGAGACCTTCAGGGAGAAAAGTAGTTTTAGCATTTYGACACATGTCCACCCAATCATCATTAATGAGAACCATGTCAATCTTGGAGTACACTCTAGCATCACCAAACTGCTTATTAGACCAAGTGTACCGGCACCCAGTATGAATCATATCACTCAAGCCTCCATGTTGTAAAGTATTTTGGAAATCCACAAGTTCACCATGAGAAATAGGGCGACCAACCCTGTCATCCGCAAATAAGGGACTATTGAAATCCCCTCCTACCAAACAAGGTCCCACCATACTATCAGCAATATTATTCAAAGAGCACCACTTTTCCTTCCTCTCCTTAGCGTCATTACTTGCATAAACAAAAGTAACAGCAAAGGACATCTTAAGACTAAGAATCCGCGCTTGCATATGAATTAATTGAGGTTTGGTAAGGAGCACCTGAACCTCATAAAACATAGGAAGCCATGCTACTAAGATCCGCCCACCATGAACCACACCAAAGTTACTAGTGATACACCAACCTTCAAACATCCTTTGACAAGCATCTACATAACTATGGGGTTTCAATTTAGTCTCTAAAAGTCCCACAAATCCAACATAATGTGACAAAATAGAAGCCCTAACATCCAACTTCTTTTAAGGGTTGTTTAGCCCTCGCACATTCCATATTAGACAATTATCCATTTAAAATCCTGCGATAAGGATATTCCTAGATCCCTAAACAGGTGCAATCCACACCATTAAGTCACAATACATCTCCTCTTCCTTGAGGAAGAACTTGAAAGCTTCTCATGGGAGTACTTTAGAATTATGTTCTCGGAACAAATTCAGATCATGCCCATCTAGATGAAGGGTCCTTGATAGAAATGCACCTCAACATCTCCCTAATGGGAAAATCATTCTCTCTTGGCGCCACCTCCTGCTTACTGGCTACATCCTTGCTCACCTCAGTACTTGTTGTTAAGCATAACAGTAAGTTTGGCTACCAAAATCTTCACTTTCTCCTTGCAATCCTTCGACTCATGCACGAATTTGCATTCAACTCATTTAGTCCTCTATTCAAAAATAACAGGCTGAGATACAACAACTGCCAATCTCAATTGAAAACCGGATTTCCTCCAAACAAAAGGGCCATTAAACATCAACCTGCGACCCTTAAATAACGAGGCACTAATCTCAAACGATCCGCTCCTTGGCTGCAGTTGTGGATCAGGCTTCACCCTGGCTTGCCTACCACTGCAGCAAACCTCTCGCAATACAAGGAAGAGCCATCCCGGTACTTAATCAGAAGTTTGAGGAAATTTTGAATTTGTCAACTAAGGAACCCGAACCAGATCCACTCAAAATCCATGCATCCTCCCACTATTTATATAGTCACGGGGTATGGTCCTATCTACATCAAATGAGATGATTGTAAGTGCCGGATTCTTAGCAATCATCATTAAGGAATTATGAATAAACACAGTGCTTTCTTAACGCAAAATCACCTGCCAATAGTTCTTTATCACCCAAATCCGACGATAAAATCCTTAAACATTTTCTGACATTAGGGTTCAATCAATCATTACAAATGCATACCACACTCTTCTTTCCCTATAGGCCAATTCATCCGTCAAATATCAGCATTATTATTGCAATGAAATAGGGGCATCAAGAAATTGGAGCAATTAACTCCTCCACAAACAGTCGACTTTAATGGAATAGTAGTTCCGAAGCAAATCTAGAGAGTAGAAGGCCCTGCACAATCCAACGCCTTCATTGACATTCAACCACGTCATCTCAACTGCAACTAGTCCGCGCACTTGGTTCCCAGAGATTTGCAAGATTCTCTTACCGGCTTGACAAAATGGCCTCATTCATTCGCTTCCTTCACAGATCCAAAAGACAACGGGACCTCCCGCGATTTCTGGGTTTTCGGACATGACAGTGAGAAGGCGGCGAAAGAAGTGACCAGAGTATCCGCATGTCAGCATGCCTGCGCAATTAGCCTTCTTCCCTTTCCTTTCGAGGACTTCCTACCTATTATCTTAGTCCATGGCAAGAGGAAGATTGATGGGCAGACTAGATGAGATGAAAGAAAAAACCGCTTTAATTTATAAAGCTAATTGTAGGTAAGTTGTAGCTTAGTTTTAGTTAGAATTTTAATATTTAGAGAAATTTTTCTTTCTTATTTCGTTCATCTTTTCCTCAAGTAGTTAGCAGGAGAGAAGAATCTCCATTGATTTTTTTTTTTTTTTTTTTTTTTTTTTTTTAGAGTTCAAGCAAACTTGTTTCCTTCATATCTTCTTCATTTTGTGTCCGATTTCACACGTTCCAATATATGTAATATCTCATTTTATGCAAGTTTTGATTTTTATTTTTCTGTAGAATTTCATATTTGCTACTTTTTTGGGGTTTTCTTTGTTATTGCTGTTGCATTCTTGTTTCTCTCTTGTTGCTAGATTGTTTCCTTTGCTGTTTTACATGTTTTGTGAATGTTTTTGAGTGCTTGAGTAGTTTTTCATTGCACTTCTTTAATACCTATCTAATTTTGAGTTTTTGCAATTTCAATTTCAATGGCATCTTTGTTTTCATGCTTTATTCTTTATTTTATTCTCTTTTTGCAATGTTTTGTGCAGTAGTCTTCATGCTTTAGGTTAATTTGGAACCTTAGTTTAGGTGCAACCTTGTATATGATTTAACTTACAATGCTCAATCGCATGATGTAGTTTCCCATTGTTGTTGGTTTCCTAAGCTTTCTAGTGCATTTTCCCAAGGGATTCGGAGGTTGGTTTGACTTGTTAGTGAATGGAGTGTTTCATCCCAAGTTCCCAGGGATTAGGTAATGGTTTGATATAGCTAATCTTCATATTTTTAACATGAACAAGTAAGAGGGTGAGGGAAGAGCATTCCATTCAAGCTTGTTTTTGGATGATTGACGGATTTGGGCAAATGATGTTCAATTGTAATTTCTAGATTAGGGTGTGCATATGATCATATTGTTTTGGGATGAGCCATCCATTAGAGTTGGAGTTGGTTGTGCAAGATTAGGGTCCGTATGATCCTAGGGCTAGCTCCTTTACTATTCAATGCTTTTAGTTTCATACTGTCTTAGTAGTTCTTAGTTCAAATCACTTCAAACTCTAGTAATTTCTCACATGGCAGTCCCAAATCAAGTTTCTTTCTTATGTCCTCAAGTGTACACAACACTTCTTATGGTGAACTGTTGCTTGCCGTTATACTTGTATAGTCTCAAGCTTTAGGTTTATTAAATATTGTTTGATAGGCCTACACCTTGGTTTATTCCAACGACCCCTTGGTGGGGAGCTCGTCAACTAACTTGTTTGAATTTTTCTATCAATTCTTTGAGAACTTTTAGGAATTGAAAGCCATAAGGATTTCTAAAATTATGCATGGTCATAGAAGTTGATTTTGTTGAAACTTATTGATCACTTTCCGAACTAATGGGTAG
The DNA here is from genome assembly GCA_008642245.1 of Bassia scoparia. Classification (NCBI taxonomy): domain Eukaryota; kingdom Viridiplantae; phylum Streptophyta; class Magnoliopsida; order Caryophyllales; family Amaranthaceae; genus Bassia; species Bassia scoparia. The sequence goes on along the minus strand of SNQN01002143.1, from coordinate 74,986 downwards.
AAATGTGAGTGATAGGGACGAGCCCTCATCTTTTTGCTTGGTTTTGTTGGCTTCCTTTTCCCTTCATAAGTAGAAAATTCAGGTTTTGCAACCTGTATTTGCTATTATTTGAACAATGTGAAGTTGGGCGTTCGCTATCATTGCTTTTGTTAAGAGAACTTTTGCTTGTGCTTTGGACAACCTCAAGAAGATCCAGCGGTCCAATGACTTGTTTGTTCCTGACATATTGCAGGTAATTTATTTCTTTAATTCATTATCAAAGTATTAATTTCCTATTTATGACATATTCGTATAAGTTTTTTCATTATTCAGATATGGTTGATGGAACGATTGACTTTGATTACACCTCCTGAAAACATGGCTTTGTACAATACAAAGAGCTACTGCACTCGCAAGAGATTGTACACGCCTTGTTCTGATGATGGATGGGCTCAGTTTTTTTGCAAACATGGAATTTTCGATTCGTTGGGTCGTTCCATGGTGGCGTATCCAAAGGATGATGACTTCGGACGACAAAGACGGCTTAAGAATTAATGGACTGTGGACCTTGACTTTCTTCTTTCCTACTAGACTGATGAGACAATATGGTAGGAAGCAAATAATTCTTGATCGTTGACYCGCTCCCCTTTGGGCCYTTGGAACTAAACRAAGGAGGAGGGACGTGCAAATAAAATTTGTAAACCTAAACTATGCACTTGTAGGCCCGCTYATCAAAATATTTTGGGTCAATCCTTGAAGAGATGGAGTGACTTTTGGATTGCTCCACCTAAACTTGAGGTTCTAGACTTAGATGATCGTGATGTAACGACCTCTCGTTTCTATAGGAAATGGATGACATCGACCAACGTGACAGCTTGTCTGACTATACAGCTGCGYAGAAGAATGTCTTGAATAGAAAACGACCTTTGGAAATCGATACTACCACTGAGCCTATCCCTWAATGTTCAGAAAGAAKCAATGCTAATTRMGTCAAAGATAGACTAGGACCACGAARAACACCTGTTTGGAGTCAATTGGGCCCAATMAATACGAAAACTCCAAAGAAATCCAAGGCACCTGTTCGAGGAAAGACTAAATGGAGAGAGACTTTGCTAATGCTTTGAATGATGTGCTTCGAAACTTGGATGCTCGTGAAAGGGACAAACCTTGCAAGGCTGAATTGTGATGTTCTCTTGACTTTAAGGTATGTAAGTCTCGATACAAACCTTCTTTTATGCTGCTATAAGCCTGTGAGACCCACTGACGCATTGCTTTCGTCTTCGGGACAAGGAAGTTGTTCCTTTGCATGAGGAACTTGGTGCTATTATTGCCTGGCCTGTTGTAAGTCTCCCTTGTATCCCTAATACTGTTGATCTCTTTGTTGACTAAAATGAGCGATACTTGAGACTTAGTCCAACTGTTTCACCARYCATAGTGCATGGTCAYGAAATTGACTTGCTTGCTTTAGTTGAATATGTTGCTAGTGATGCCTCTTGCCGTAGAGTTTACCGTAGATGTGCAATTATGATATACTTGTTTGCGCGTTTCTTATATGTTCATGTCAAGCCGAATGTTTGGTCCTTGCTAGCATCATTTTCTATTATTGCAGCAATGCAAGGCTAGCCTGTACTCCTATGCTGGTTGTGCATAGGGGAGTTTTATTTCGTGATGGCTTGATGTCTTTAAAAAGGATACGCAATGGCTTTGTCCTGGATGCCTTGTTTTGTTGCAAAGGTACAATATTTTTGTCTGATATTTGCAAAATACGTGCTTTATACAAATATTATTGCTTGTTTATTGATGTGATGACTAAATGTTACACATGTTGCTGTTTTTTGACATAATTTGGGCTGATGGAGCGTTTTGAGCCTAGTTGAGGCGCCTAAGAATCCTGTCAATATTTTCTGCTAAGGGATTCTTTTTCCCGTAAGAGGGTCATGGTCAACGAAGTCTCGCATGAGTGAATCCTTATTCTGTTGCCGTCGGCAATTACTCCTCGCGCGGTGAACTGTCCCTTGGTGGGGTTTAGGAGTATGGTGCATACTCGCTTGTTTCTCCGTATGTGTGCATGCTAGCTTGAAACATCGTTTTATTTCCCTTCAAGGGGTGGATGAGGCAATTTCCAAGAAAGTTCAACATATTTCCCGTTTATTGACACGGTTCATCTTGAGGATAAGGCGCTTGCATTCGGGCAATGCAATACGAAGTGGGTAAAAATACTAGGAATCATTCTACACTTGAGGTGACCGGCCACTTGCCTCGAGATGACCGACAAGATTTCTGCTCATACCGTGATTGGACTGAATGCCACTAATGTGTTTGTGGTTGTGTTGAGGCAAGATGTGCGGAGTAGAAGGACATGTTAAGAGTAGAGAACTGGACTGTGACTCTATTTGAGACCCCTACTACTTAGTCTGGAGCTGTTTTTTTGCTAAGGACAAGACTCGGTTCTAGGAAGGTGCCCAGTTTTGGAGTAGGCTTGAAAGACTTCCCTCCTTTGAGGATTGACTCAAACGTTGCTAGGAAAAAGGCTTGGGCCTAAAGAGGTGCTTGGAGGTGATGCTAAAGGGAAAGCGAAGGCTAACTTGGAAGAAAGAGCCAGAGAACGCAAATGGGTGAGCGAAGCCTAAAGGTGAGAGCTCGGGTGCAGAGAAGGACGATGCCAAGGAGCAAGAAGAGGAGAGGAAGCAATGACTGCTTTTTCCACAACTCTTGTTTAACTGAATGTTTGTTTATTTGTGAGTTAGTAAAGTGATTGGCCTGCGAGCCGCTTTTGCATGTAATAAGTGAACTTGGAGCTTGAAGTTTCCTTTTGCATTGTAGTTGCTCAATTTTAATTACAAGTAGTAATAAATTACAAACTTGCATTGCTTTTTATACATTGTGTTTACTTTGAGCATGTTGAAGAAAACTTCATCCAATTGCCGCTTGACTGTTGTTCACGTGCTAATCCCAAAGCAAGTAGGGCACTTGTTATTGTGGTCGAGCCCCAAGGCAAGTGTAACACCCCAATAATTCTCCACTTTACCTGTGAAATATTAAATGAAAATACGGAGAACCATTGGCATGTCACCGCCACGTGTTAAAATGTTTAGGCTAAAATAATAACTTGCAGCGGAAATCAAAGGTAGAAAATAGTTCAAACCAAAGTGTTAAAATCTGAAAAATAAAAACTCATTTGAGAAGTTGGAACCATCAAGGCCCTTATTCGCAAATAACGGTATAATTTCTTTTCAAACATAATAAACTCGTTATAGAAAATCGTTCTGTAAGGTTCACGATGCATGAACAAATTATTTAAGTACGATCGGCTCTCACTCATCCCAACCATCCAAGGCTAGTCATCTGATTGCAAATCCTGTAAAAAGTCTGCTCCCCATAATTTCCAAGTGAAATAAGGATCATCACAGGTCCACCAAGAGAAAGAAAGTGTGGACGACAACAAACAACACAAAGCACACAATCAGCAAGGCTGAGTACAAACAAATTACGAAATCAGAAAACAAACGGACAACATCTCCCCTAAAAACTGGACATACCGAGTTACGACACCTGCTTAGAAACAAAAGAAAACCCAACTGTGGTGTTCATAACCACTTAACAACATTATACGCATACGACAGATCCCAAACGCAGACCAATATCACTACTTATTACATATAGCTGCTCCAATACAACACAATTCCAAAATATCAACATCAACAGCTCCTGTTAATTAGGTTGTACCTGCAACATAACTTACTCGACTCTAATACATGACTCAATATATTATACTATATTAGATATGATTTGAGCAATAGACAAGGTTGTCCAAATCCCAGACACACGAGGTGCCACAGTTCAATCCCAGACACACTAGGTGCCACAGTTCAATTCCCCATGCCTCCCCGTCGAAAGGCATCAATGTTCAATAAACCAGATGGCGAACGGGCGCGACTCCGTCACCATAGTTAGATGAGATCTCAAACTAACCCCATTTTGGATAAAATCCGTTTTTAAAATAAGTATAAAGAGACGCGTTGATCAGACGGCCCTAGGAAGGAAGCGAATAAAATCGCAACCCCAACCCCTGATTGTCAATACTCTAGACGTGCACAAATCCAGAGTTTTATTGCTCATTCATAATTTATTTAACAGTTAATTATAGACACGTTCACTTGACTCACAAACACGACCACATTTCACATTGAAACCTTTTTTTTAACACTAACTGTTCCTTTAATTAATAAACCTGTTGGACAAGCCAACTAACCTTGTCAATAAGACTTGAATACTTCCCTTTACTCGATTCACACATCATATCATGAACGAGTAATAAAATAACCTCATGGGGTAAGTTACGCTTGATCCCACTTAATTCATCCTTATATTATAAACAACCTCATGAAGCAAGTTATACTTGACTCCACTTAAACCATCAATAGACCAAACCAACTTATTATAGGCAATAGACTAATATCAACCCTCATATCAAACCTCGTGAACAAACCAAATTCCTCAATATTCCACAGTCTCACAATTATAGATCCAATACACAAATAGATGACTTATTCGTGACTCCCAAACAATTCCAAGGATACATATACATATACATCAAGGATTTCGCAAGTAGTACGTACCTTGAGCCAATTGAATAAAAGTCAATCCAATACTCAGAAATCGACCTCTACGAAGTCTCCTCCTAATCATTTTACAAAACTTGAATCAATACACTTTGCACGTAATTTACAGCAATACTAAGAAGCTTAACAAGCCTCGAAAAACCATTTGAACAATGTTTTTATACCTCACAAACCCTCATTTAATAGTAAGAATATTATACTATAGTTCTAGTTTTAAAATCATGAAAATCTAGCTTCTCAATAAGGAATTTCGACACTTTAATTCGTTAAATAATTCTGAAAATTTCCCTTAATACAAAACCTTTAAAAACTCCAAAAACATATGCATACTAGTGATACAATATATTACCCATTGATTTTCAAGTGAAAACTCATTATTTTCAATACCAATAGCTTCAAGAATATTTATAAAAATCTGAAATTTACTTAAACTTGTAAAAGAAAAGGCCTAGGTTTTGTATACATACATAATAGTTCGTAAATAAGTTTAATTCACTTAAAACATGATTTAGGATCTTCAAAACCCCTAAATACTCTTGAAATTAAATCTGAAATTTATTGAAACTTGCTTAAGAGAAGGTTTAAGCTTTTACATACTCAAACAATAGTTTATAAACAATTTTTCTCATACCAAAACATGATTAAAACCCATTAAAATCTCAAAATCCACATATAATCAAATCTGAAATTTTGTTTAAAGTCTTAAAAATTCAACTTTTAATGTCATACAATTTCACAATATCATAAAACAAGTACTAATTAATCTTTAACCCTTAAAACATGAAAATTCCCAATTTAAAGCCCTAATTTTATAATTAAACAAATCTGAAAATTTTCATTCAAATTGAAATCATCAAAATAAGTTAATAATACTAACAACATATTTAAAATAATTGTATAAGTAATTGGTTGTGAAATTAAAATTCAAAGCAATTCAAATCATGAATTAAACATGGGAAAGGAAGAATAAAGCAAGAGGAGAAAGGGGAAGAGGGAGGACCGACAACCGTGGGTGGCGGCCAGTAGGGGCGGCGGCCAGGAGTGGCGATGATGGAGCAGTAGCAACCACGCCTGCCAAGCAGCAACGATGGCAGTGGGCAGCAACGCACATCAGCGAGCAGTGCACTAGGCAGCAACAACAACGCAGCAACGACAGTGCAGCCCGGCTCCGGTGGCGGCTCCGACACGGTGGCAGGCAGCAGCACCACCAGTACAGCAAGCCCCCTCTCTCTCGCTCTCTCGTGTCTCTCTCTCTCTGTCTCGGCTTTCCTCTTTTCTTTTTTTTTGTTTTGAAAATTTAAATGAATGAAAGTGGCGTGAAGGGTGAGTAAGGAAGGAGTAAAGCCCTTTTAGTAATTTAGGTTTTCTTAGATCATTTCTTAGATAAGTTTTAAACGTGTTTTTTAATAAAATAAAATAAAACCAAGTAAAATAGATATCATAAGATATATCTTAAGTGATAATAATAGAAATTAAATAAAACGTATCGTTTTTACAAGATATTCGTAATATATTTATAAGAAAATATAATTATAAGATATTTGATAGTTTTTATATGAAATAAATCGTAATATTTAAATATAAAATATATTTATAAATATTCGAAAATTACGGGGGATTACAGCGAGGTTGCCTACGTATCCCATAAGGAATTAGGCCATCCGTAGTTCTGATGCATGGTCCTAATGTGTCGCTGAGACGCGGTGCGCATGTATGCCTTAGACGTAGTATTTCTTGAGCTGGTCTAAGTTGGTGAGGCTGTAGAAATTATTGTCGTTCGTGTCCATTAGTTAAACTGCCCCTTTTGGTAAGATCTTTTTGACAATGTAAGGACCTGCCCGATTAGTACGAAACTTGCCTCGAGGATCTAGGACTGTTTTGCGAAGTGCTATAAGAACCAAATCACCTTCATTGATGCTTCGTGATTTGACTCGCTGATTGAAGTACCGCTCGACCCTCTTTTGGTATGAATACACATGATGCAAGGCTGCTAGCCGTTTTTCGTCGAGCAGAGCCAACTCGTCGAATCTCGCCCTTACCCATTTTGCTTATGGGATTTTTTCTTTCTAGGATAATGCGTAGCGATGGGACTTCTAGTTCTATTTGTTGAACATCTTCGACACCATAGACCAGTGAGAACAGAATAGCTCTCGTTGAAGTGCGAATATAGGTCATGTAACCCCACAAAGCGAAGTGTAGCTTTTGCGGCCAATCTCGATAATTCTCCGTCATCTTAAAGATAATTTTTTTGAGATTTTTTGTTATCTGCTTCAACTGCCCCATTGGCTTGTGGCCTGTATGGTGATGACTTGTGGTGCTGAATCTTACATTTGGCAATTAGATCTGCACATTCTACATGAAAGTTGGTGTCGTTGTCACTAATGATTTCGTGAGGGACTCCATACCGACAAATGAGGTTGTTTTCTATGAATTTCAACACGTGTTTAGCCCGGAGCTTGGCATATGACGCTGCTTCGACCCATTTTGTGAAGTAATCTATGGCCACAAGTATGAAGTAATCTTCTCTATTATGTCTATTCCCCATGTAGAGAAAGACCACCAAGAGACAAATGTGGATAGGAGAGACGGAGTAACATGTTGTGCATTGGAGTATTTCTGGCAAGTGTCGCATGTACGGACATGTTGCATGCAATCCCTTTCCATGGTGGTCTAGTAATACCCAACTTGATGATTTTGGAGCTCAAGAGTCTTTTATTCATGTGGGTGCCACAGATTCCTTCACGGACGTGCTCCATGATTGTTTTGCTTACTTGTTGAGTGATGCAAAGCAGGTGGAGACCATTGTAGTGGCGCTTGTAGAGTTTTCCTCCTTGAAGTAGAAACTGAGATGCGAGACGCCTCAGATCCCTTTGTTGCTTTTTTGTTGCACTAAAAGGGTATTCGTTAGTTTCTAGGTAGTCTTTGATGTCTTTGTACCATGGCTCTTCCGGATCGAAGTTGGGCACCTCATTTGTTTCGTCTAGAGTGCAGACATATGCTGGTTCTTATCTTCGTTCAATGACTAAAGGCATTTGGGTCACCAAACTCAGGATTTGCACCATGGATGCGAGCTTTGCTAGTGCATCTGCAAATTGATTGTTTTCACGCCGTAGGTAGGTGTATTCGACTTCGTCTACCTGGGATGCAACGTTCTCCAGATAGGACTGATACGAAGCAAGGCTTTCACTTCGTACCTTCCATCGGTCTGAAATCTGATATATGATGAGTGAGTAATCACCATATACCCATAATCTCTTAACGTTAAGTGTAACAGCGGCTTGCAATCCCAGAATACATGCTTCGTACTCTGCGGCATTGTTAGTGATGTCGAAGTCGAGCTTGACGAAATTAGGGTGTGCTCCTCTTGTGGTGAGATTAGAAGCACTCCAACTCCACATCCCTTTTGATTAGATGCGCCATCAAAGTATAATGACCAACTGTCTTCCTCGGTCATCATAAGTTCCTCATCATGTAAGTCAAAGTCCTCAGGAAGGACTTCGTCTGGAGAGTCTACTAAGAACTCGGAGACAATACTACCTTTGATGCCTTTTTGTGGCACAAACTTAAGGTCAAATTCGGCAAGCATAACCATCCATCTAGACATGCGTCTGTTGACTTCTGGCTTTTCAAAGAGGTATTTCAAAGGATCCCCTTTGCATACAATGTGTACGATATGTGTGAGTAAGTAATGTCGAAGCTTTCGCGATGCCCACACTAAAGCCAAGCATAGTTTCTCTAGGGAAGAGTATCGTTCTTCGTATGGAAGGAACTTCTTGCTGAGGTAGTAGATAACATTTTCCTTACCGTCCATTTCTTGAGCGAGCATTGCTCCAACGGCGGTGCTTGTTGCTGTAAGATAGAGCCGTAATGGATGCCCAGGGCAAGCAGGAGCTAACACAGGAGGATTGGTGAGGTATTCCTTGATCCTGTCGAAAGCTTGTTGGCAACTATCATCTCATTTCTTGGGTGTACCTTTCTTCAGTTTCTTGAAGATGGGTTCACAGACCATTGTGAGCCTGGATATGAACCTGCTGATGTACAAGAGTCGACCCAAGAACCCTCGGATCTCCTTTTCATTTTGCGGTGGCCTAATTGACATGATTGCTTTGATCTTTGTCGGATCGATCTCGATGCCTCGAGAGCTGATGATAAAACCTAGGAGCTTGCCTGAAGTGACTCCGAATGCGCACTTTTGCGGGTTGAGACGCATGTTGAATTGTCGGAGTCTCTAGAAGAACTTCCATAGTGCAAGGGTATGTCCTTCGCGATCTTTTAACTTGACGATCATATCGCCGACATAAACGCCATGTTTTAAGCCGAATTCCCCATGTTTTATTACCTAGGGGTGTTTGGTAGATGGGAATTGGAGGTGGAAATGGGAATATTATTCCCATTTAAGCCAAATTCCAATGTTTGGTAAGTTGGAATGGGATTAAATAGGGGAAGAGGAATGGGAATAAAAAGGGGTGAATTCCCACCATTTTATTACCTAGGGGGGTAGGTAATAGATGGGGAATTTAATTTTTTTTCTTTTTTCTTTTTCTTTTGGCAAATTATGTGAGACAATTGTTAATTAAAATTAACATAATACAATTTAATTCTAGATTTATTCCCAAACCTATACCAAACATGGGATTGGGAATATTTTATGAATTCCCACCTTTCAATTCCTATTCCCATTCCCATTCTATATTCCCCAAATTCCCATTCTCACTTGCCAAACGCCTCGAGGGGGTAGGTAATAAATGTGGAATTCAATTATTTTTGCGTTTTGTTTTTTGCTTTGGAGATTATGTGAGACATTTTTTTAATCAAAATTAAGATAATACAATTTATTCCTACATATATTTCCAAGCCTATACCAAACATGGAATTAAGAATATCTCATGAATTCCCACATTTCAATTCCCATTCCCATTCTATATTCCCCAAATTCTCATTCACACTTGCCAAACGCCTTACACAAGAGTAGAGAAAAAAAATATAAGGAAGAAGAGTAGTATGATGTGGCTATATAAGAGATGAGGAAATTGGAAAAATTGTGAAGGAGTGAGGAAAATGTGCCAAGTGGGATGTGGGGGTAGGAGTTTAATAAGAAAAGGTATAGATTTCCAAAAAAAAGGGTTTTTCTAAGGTATACCTTGTGGTTTGGCGTTTCCTAAGGGCTACCTACGCTTTTCAGAACTTCTAAGGTATACCCTTGAGCTCAATATCTTTTCTAAGTCATACCCTCCCTTAGTTGAAACATTAACCTTTGTTAAATTTAAAATAAAAAACAAAAACCAAATAACCCCAAACCCCCTCCCTCCCTCATAACCACCCACCCAGCGACCAACACTAACCAATCAACCCCCTCCCTCCTCCCTCCCTCCTCCCTGAGACGCTAACAACCACCCACGCACGCACCAATTGCGCCACCTTGCCTAAACCATCACCACCAATTGAACCTGAACCACAAATAACCATCAGCACCACCTGCAAACAAAATACCACCACAAACTTGAGTTGATTCGCACCACCACCATGTTGAACACCACAATAATTCGAACCACCACGTCACAACAATTTGCACCACCATGTCAAATGTCACAACAACTCGCACCTCGCACCATTCCGAACCACGTAGCACCACCAGTTGGCATCTTACACTAACAATTCACGCACCACCAAATTCGCATCTCGCACCAATTAACGCACCACCTATTCGAACTTCACACCAATTCACGCACCACCAATTTAATGAGAAATCGATTTGGGGGGTTTAATGTAAAGAGAAATCGATTTAAGGGTTTAATTCGATTGGTTGGGCAAGGGTTCGATTGGTGGTTACAGGGTGTTTTGAGTGGATTTGGCGAGGGTTTCGAGTGGCGTGGTTGCGATTGGTGGTGTTGGAGTTCATTTTCTGAGCATCGTGGTGGTGGGCGTCGTGATTTGCAGTGGGTAGGTGCGTGAATGAGGTGGGGGGAAGGGTTGGGGATGGTGGTGGGTGGGTGGTTGAGAGAGCTTTGGGGTTTTATTGTTTTTTTTTAAATTTTTTTTAAAGTTAACTAAGGTTAAGGATTGAATTAGGGAATGAGTATCACTTGTAAATGTTTGACAACTTAAGGGTATACCTTTGAAGTTCTGAAGAGTATAGATAGTCCTTGAAAAACGCCAAATCACAAGGATATACTTTGGAAAAACCAAAAAAATAAATAAATACTAAACAACGACTAAGGCTCCGTTTGTTTTGAAGGAAAATAATTCTCATGGAAAATCATTTTCTAAGGAAAACAATTTTCATGGAAAATCATTTTCTAGGAAAAAAGTTTTCTTTTGTTTGTTTGATTAGAGGAAAACTCATGAAGAAAATGAAAAATGTAATAAAATTAAGGAAGGGTGGGGGAATGAATAAGGGAGATGTAAGGAGTTGGGAGGAAATTGTGGCATTGCTTCTCTACAAAAGGAAAATGATTTTCCTTTTCTAAAGTGACATTTTCACCTTTGAGGAAAATGATTTTCCACCCATTTCCAAAACAAACAAAGGAAAACTAAAACACGGAAGAAAATCATTTTCGGGAAAAATATTTTCAGTGAAAACAAACGGAGCCTAAGAGTCAATAGTCAAACATCTTTCTCGTTAAAGAAGAGGAATGTTTCTGTTCTCGAAAGGGCAATATAATAATATATGATCAAGTAGCATTTATAGGAAGAAAGAAAAGAAAAGAAACAAAATGAGTGAAAGTAATGGTGATATGATGAAAGCCTTGATCGAAGCCATTCACTCAACACCAACTCAAGCTGTCATCTACATCGCCGGTGGTGCCTCCTATGTATGCCCCCCTCTCCTACTTTACAATTTACAAATTAAGTTGTATTATCATTTGAACTCATCACAAATTTGCTGATTTTTTGTTTTTTTAAAAAAATTAGGCAGTTGGATGGTTGACTTCAATTTCTGGAGCATCCAACACTGTGCTCGAAGCTGTCGTTCCTTATTCCAGAATGTCCATGATTCAGTTATTGGGCAAGGTTTGTGTTTTTATTTTTTAAATCAGTGTTGATAGTTTTGATGTGAATTGAGATGTGTTGGTTGTTTCTAGATTCCGTCGCAATTTGTAGCGTCGCAAACTGCGGAAGAAATGGCCCTTGTGGCTTATAATCGAGCATTGAAGATTTCTAAACCAGGTTTTTTTTTTTTTATTAATTTAGTTTTTTTTGTCGTTCTGGATTTTCATTCTATGTTTCGCAAATTGTTAGCGTTTTGTTGCTGTTTGATTTTGTTTGTTTGCTGGATTAAAATTTAAGATTTTGTTGGAAAGTGGACATGATTTATTTTGTATATTTAATGTCTGCCATTGACCAGGAATGACCAATGTTTTCTATTGTGTAATGATAACATAGTGTTAGTAGTTTGAAGGGAAGGAATTCATTAGCAAACGCACATGAAAATCATTCTAAAGGGTAATTACAAATTTACAATCATCTAATCACTCAATTTGTTCGAACAAATGCTTGAATTACAAAAGTGATTCCTGATGTGACATCCTAGTTGGATGCCACTTGGACATAACCTGAGTGACGTGGCGCCCTTAGAAATGGCCACGTAAGCATACTAATAGGGAGGACTTGTATCCCTTCGAATCATGCCACGTGTACAGATATCTGGTAAAAGAATAATTTAGTTGATTTATGATGGAGGCTACTAAGGGAAGTAACCCTAAAAAAGGGAAACCCTAGTAACCTTAAAATGGGCCTCATATGGTAAATAAAATCCAAGCCCACGGGAACAGTATAAATATCCCATTTATTGCACTGTTCCCGATTTACGTCATTTCTACCTTTCACATCATTCAATTCTCTGACATTACATTCACCAAAACGGGAGATTCTCTGATCCCACTGCATTTACTCTTTTTCCTCTTTTGATCATTGTCTGACTCAGGCATCAGAGGGGGGGATAATCGATAGATTATCTCCTTTGTTTCAGGTTGGACGAGAGCATTGTGGTCGAGAGCTATTTTCGTCCAGAGCCCATTCCAGTCGAGAGCATCTCAGTCCAGAGATCACTAAGTCGAGAGCACTTCCGGTTCCCCAACCTCTCGACGTTTCATCACAAGTCTTCCAACCTTCCACATCAGGCGTGACTAGGGAGAGCCTAATCACCCCTCGTATATTCCATCTCATTTTACCCGTTACTCTTGTAATAACATTTGGCGCCGTCTGTGGGGAGGCGTCTAGTCATGTCTGATCAGGATAACAGTATAGAAGCAACACGAACTCGGCTCTTCGGAGCTGATACTGAGGCCAATCCGGATTCTCCAATCGTCACCGATGAGGTGGACGATTATGAAGATCTGGATAAAGGTCACGATGAGGAGCTTGTAGACGATTCAACAGTCTACATCTCCAAACGGGAATATGATGAACATCTAGCCAAACAGCGTCAGCTCTTGGAGAGCGTCAAGACACTAGGCCAGATGGTTCGAGACCTTCAGCAAGCTCAGACGAGGCAGTCTGAAATGTTGTTGGCAAAGGAGAGTTGGAGAGGAGGAAAAGTAAGTAGGTAATCGAAGGAGCCAGCACTCCTCCGATTCCTAAGCTGAAAACTATGGCGATTAAACAGCCTACTCCTGTCAACAAACCTTCAAATACAGAGAAGGCACGACCTATGGCCAAACCACCTACTAAGCCTTTAACTAAGCCTTATAGGCGAACGCCCCATCCAAAGAAATCTCAGATGCAAGAGAAGTCGCATCATTCCCATTCAACTGAATCCCACTCTAGCCCCACTCAGCATGCTCCCAAGCTACCGACACATGATGTTCGGTAGCTTATTGAGGCCAAGAAGGCCAACAACTCAAATATGGACGTTCGTTGGTTACTGGAAGCTAAGAAACAAGCCAGAGCTTCCACCCAACTCAACCGTCCACAGTACTCAGGTTCTGGATCGATTCCTGTTATGGAAGATCCAACCTTATCAGTATTCCGAGGTGAGAGCCCCCATCAGAGCATTCGAGATCTTGATCTCTTGAATTTATATAACACGCTGGGGGGGAGAGAAACGGCGTTTCGACATTGGGGGTAACCCTTTATCTCAGGGTCAGTTGCCGTTGCCAGCTGCCTACACTACCACTGGTCTAGGCATACCACAGCCATCCGATCTGGAAAGGCTTCAAAATCTCGCTCTTACTCAACACTCACCTCTTTCCACCTCTATTACACTGGCCCCCAAACCAAAGATTAAGTTCCCGACGATAGCATCGTATGACGGAACGACAGATCCTGACGATCACTTGGCAATGTATAAGCATTTAATGCTTACCACGCCAGCAGATGATGCCACTTGGTGTCGATTTTTTCCTGCGACGCTATCAGGTATACCTCAGAAGTGGTTTAATGGACTTCCATCTGGGTCTATCCACAACTTTACTGAATTGTCTATGATATTCTCTCACCATTTCATGGCTAATCGCCAAGAAAAGAAGTGCAGCATACATTTAGCTCAGATCAAACAGCGAAACGGTGAGTCGCTGGAAGCTATGTCAAAAGATTCAATCACGAAGCTCTTCAGATCCAGGGCATGTCCCAGGATGTTGTTTTTGATAGCTTTATTCGAGGTCTACATGATGATTCCGATTTCAAGTTTGAAATCGTGAAAAAGGGGTGCTCTGATTTAAAGAGTGCCCTACGAGAGGCTGAGGATCACATTCGTGCTGAGGAGGTCTGCTCAGTATCGAGAAGTGATCGACGAGAGGTGAAACATCACAAGAATCATTCGCCCAAGCCCTCTGGCGGCTCCTCCCACAAGGCCAATCAAAGCAAGGGGGGAGGAGACCGACGAAAGCAGAGACCTGGTCTATCGACAAGTCGAGAAACCAGAAGCGAAAGTGGGAGAACAACGGTCCTAAGTATGAATTTACGAAGGACCTTTTTCAGATTTATAAAGAGATGAAGGACAAGGTGGAGATTGAGGATCCACCACCAATGAAAACAGAAAAGAAGTTTCGAGACAAGAATAAATACTGCAAGTATCATCAAGACATTGGACACTATGCTAATAGCTGTCATGTTTTGAGGAACAAGTTAGAAGAATTGGCAGACGAGGGTAAAATCCCCGCTCATCTAATCAAAGGTCAGGCTAAAAAGGCCAAGGGTGACGAGGCCAAAGGGGATGATGGTGACACCGACACTGAAGTATCCCACATGATTGCTGGTGGTTTGTCTTCCGGTGGACCAACCATCAGAGGAAGTAAAGACTACTTGAGAAGTCTAAAGGTGGCCGTAGATTCGCCTGTTCACGCTGACGAGACCTTTTCGGAGGTTCTAATCTGTTCAAAGGATCAGGGGTCCATTCGATTGCCCCATGATGATCCACTTGTGGTAGAAATGAAAGTGACAAATATGAAGGTGAGACGAATCCTAATTGATACTGGTAGTTCGTCTGATATCATAAGTTGGGATTGTCTCACCAAGCTGAAGTACAATGATGACGACCTTGTAAAGGCTACTCATCCGATTGTTGGGTTTGGAGGAGGGGTGATCCACCCTGTGGGTATCGTCACCCTTCTAGTATGGTTTGGCAACTGTAGGGCTTCGCCCCGCCTTAGGGGGGCGTGACCTCAGCTTCAGTGTCATGGAATTGAGCCATGGAATCCGCATGTGAATGCGTTGGGGTGTGTTGTCGAATTGAGGGGATCGCCACCGTGCCTATATAGGTTATTCACGGACGCCCGAAACATTGGTGCCAAACTAGTGGCCCCACAAATAGGTCCAGTAACCAAAGTGTGGGTTCGGGGACATGGTACGGATTGAATCAGTAACCCAATCCGCCCGCATGTAGCGGCCTCTACTCGGTCTCATTGTAGTTCCATAAATCATAACAATTGAATTCAAAGAGCCTATTGAATTGATCTTGAAAGCGCACTAATCTAATATTATTAGGTGGGTTGCTATTATGTACAAACAATGACTTCTACCATGGATAAGGCGATCACTTGATTGTTAGTCAATATTAATAAGGTGCCTATAAAACCGGTCGTCCATGATTATCTGACTTTAATGTGACAAGCAATTGAATTCCGGTCTTGTTTAAGCAATATATACAAGTGTGATAGAATATGTACAAACGAGACATGAAGACAAAGGTTAGTAAAGCATAATATACATGTATATCCTTCTCACCTTGTCTCTGCGAATAAGCAAATTGTTAAAGTAAAAACTAAAAGGTCTTTGCTTGAATTGCTAATCAAGACAAATAAACACGTTAGTATTGACAATAACAATATGCATAATAATGAATTGTGACAAGATGATGATAATAATAATAAGTGTTAATGAAAACGAATTTGAAAACGTGAGTGACAATCCTACATATTTACATGAATCAATTAAAAGGTGGGTTTCTACATTGTATTAATTGAATTAAAACTCATAATAATGGTTAATCAAATTAAGAGAGACAAAAGGAATTAAAAAAGAGTGAAAAATACGTTTTTGGTGAGTAATCTCAGATTTATACCTTGATTTCGTTCGTCGAATCGATTCGAAAAGAGGCGCGAGACTCGAGTTTCAATGAGTATGTGTATGGGACAAGAGACTATGATAAGGCTCGTGGTGTGCTCGTAGTATAGCCGTGGGGTCGTGAAAAGTTGAGTCGTCGAAGTCCCCTAAAACTCGAGAGGCAAGGCCGTATTTATAGGCGCGGAGAGACAAGGGCACAAAAATGAGCGTATATACGCTCATTGGGAGCGTATATACGCTCATGACATGAGCGTATATACGCTCATGGTGAGCGTATATACGCTCCTTTGAGCTATATACGTTCAGTATGCCTTAATTTCGAAGATTTTTTCTTATTTTGCAAGATCACGGATGAATCTAGATATCCCCTCCTCCAAGAAACGCGTATCTAGGGAGTTCTAGGGGATTCTGGAACGTTCCGTGTATTTTTTTGGTATTTTCCGTATTTTCTGCGTATTTCCTACGTATTTTGATATTGTAAATATTGCAAAATTCATAGAAAATTGTAGAAAAATCAGAAAAATAATCTAAAAATACTGGCGAACTCAGAAAAATGTGAGGAATGTGATGAAAAATAGAAAAATGAGAATCACCAGTGTAAATTATTTTAAAAAATCTTCCAGTTAGCAGAAAATTCCGAAAAATAGAAAATGATTAAGGAAAATTCTTTTGGCCTCTTGTTTGACCTTTGCCTCATGATTTCGAGTGTGACTTCACATATTTTGAAATTTTTACGAGTTCATTTGCGCCTTTTCGGAATCGAATCGGTCACGAAACGTGGTATGTTTCATCATCGATTACTCATTTGGGGAGACACATTTGGGTGTCTACAGCAACCGTGACACATGCAGACATTTGCGGGTAAAATTCTTAGTGGTCAAAGGCGTCACTGCATATAACATCATTCTGGGTCGACCAACGCTTAATGTGTCCAAATCAGTGATCGTCACCCATCTCATGCTCCTCAAGTTTGTCTGTGATGACAAAAAGACGATTGGGTCGATTCACGGGACCAGCAATCGGCTAGGGAGTGTTACCTTACCACTCTCAAGCCTATTGCTCGGGGGGAAGAAAAGGACGAATGCGATGTTCAACCTACCCAGAAGAAGAGAAAGTCAGGAGAAGTAATGATGGTGCATGGGCTTCATCAAGAAGCAATGGCTGTTCATGGTTTGTACCAAGCCGCTTCAAAGCCAGAAACTTCAGATGCTCCTGAGGAATATGTCCTCGATCCAGCTAAACCGGACAGGATAGTTAGGGTTGGAAAATCAATCGATCCCTCCCTTGGTCAGGAGATTAGACGGTTGCTATCAGAATTCAAAGATGTTTTTGCTTTCTCTGCCGAAGAGATGCCGGGAATAGATCCGTCGATAGCCCAGCACGCTCTGAAGGTCGACCCCCTGACCAAGCCTGTTAAGCAGAAAAAGAGAAATTTGGGTCCAGTAAGAAGCAAAGCGGCTGATGAGGAGGTAAAGAAATTGTTGGAGGCCGGCTTCATCAGGGAATGCCAATACCCCGAGTGGGTGGCAAATGTTGTTTTGGTTCCCAAGCCAAACGGAACTTGGCGAATGTGTGTTGATTACACTGATCTCAACAAGGCATGCCCTAAGGATCCGTTTCCTCTTCCAAAAATAGATAATTTGGTCGATTCCACCGCTGGTCACCAAGTAATGAGTTTTGTCGATGCCTTCTCGGGATTTCATCAGATTCCCATGAAGGTCGAAGACCAAGATAAAACTGCATTTGTGACAGACAATGGTCTGTATTGCTATGTATTGCTATAAGGTCATGCCTTTCGGCCTACGAAACGCCCCTGCCACGTTTCAAAGGTTGGTGAATGCAGTCTTTTTTAGATAGATTGGTCGAAATGTCGAAGCGTATATTGATGATATGATTATCAAAAGCAAGCTAGCTAATGATCATTCTTCGGACTTGAAGGAAACTTTTGAGACGCTTCGACACTTTCAGATGAAACTAAACCCAAAGAAGTGCATATTTGGAGTAACGTCTGGAAAATTCTTGGGATACCTGGTTGACGAGAGGGGTATTGAGGCAAATCCGGATAAGGTGCAGGCTGTGCTCGACATGACTTCACCCAGAAGTGTAAAGGAAGTTCAGAAGTTGACTGGATAAGGTGCAGGCTGTCTGGCCGCATTAGGCAGATTCCTCTCGAAGTCAGGGGATAAGTGTCAACCTTTTTTCAGAGCAATAAAAAAGAACGTTAAGTTCGAATGGACTCCTGAAGCTGAGGAAGCTCTCGCTAAAATCAAGGAACACCTCCATACCCTGCCTCGTTTGGTAAGTCCTCAGTTGGGGGAGACCCTATATGTATCTTGCTGTATCTCAATATGCTCTCTCTGCCGTTTTGGTAGCCGAAAGGGAGGGTGTTCAACTCCCTGTATATTTTATCAGTCATGTTTTACAAAGTGCTGAAATCAGATACCCCACACCAGAAAAGTTTGGACTCGCCTTGCTTAAGGCAAGTCAGAAGCTTCGACCTTATTTTGCTGCCCATAAAATTGTGGTATACACAGATCAACCGATAAAAGACTCTCTCACTCGATTGGAGTCTTCAGGGAGAATGTTGAAATGGGCCATTTGGTTGAATGGTTTCGACATAGTTTATGAGCCCAGAAGGGCAATCAAGGGGCAGGCCTTGGCTGATTTCATCGTTGAGCTGACCAAACCTCCTCAGCCGGAGGGAGTGCCAAATGTCTGGAAGTTATGCGTCGATGGTTTAGCCACTCAGGATGGATGTGGGGTAGGTATTCAGTTTCACTCTCCAGAGGGTGATGTTTATGAATATGCGATGAAGTTTAATTTTCAGGCTACCTACAACGAGGCAGAATATGAAGCTTTGATCGCAGGGATTAAAATGTGTAAGGCTGCAGGGCACGCCGAATTGAGGCCATGTCAGACTCTCAGCTGATCGAGAGTATGAGGCCAGAGATGCTAACATGTTGAACTATATGGAAATGGTTAAGACAGAAATCAAGGAATTAGATAGCTTTTTATTGTTACAGGTGCCTAGATCCGAGAACAATCAGGCGGATGCTCTCTCAAAACTAGCCAGCTCTGCAACGGGGAACACCCCTCGAACAGTCTTGGGAGGTTAAGAAAACGAAGAGTATTGACGATCTTGAAGAGTCAAATTTCATTGATAGGAGTAACTCCTGGATGAATGCTATCGTCGAATATAAGGTAAATGGGACCCTTCCGCCCGACCCGATAGAAGCAAAGTATGTCAAAGCTCGAGACACATGGTTTATCCTTTGGAAGGGGCAATTATATTAAAAGTCCTATAGTCACCCGTTGTTGAAATGTGTGACCCTAGAAAAGGGTGCAAAGGGTGTAGAGTTGTTGGCTGATGTACACGAGGGGTATTGTGGATCACACATTGGGGCAAGAGCACTAGCAGAAAATACTCTTCGAACTGGCTATTTCTGGCCCTCGATTCGCAAGGATGCTCAAGAATTGGTAAAGAAATGTGTTAAGTGTCAGATCCATGCCAACATACCCCGTCGACCCCCGAATGAGTTAACTCCTGTGTTATATCCATTACCATTCGCCAAATGGGGCATGGACATTTTAGGGCCGTTCCCTCAAGCTTCGGGTCAGCGAAAGTATGTTATTGTGGCTATTGATTACTTTACTAAGTGGGTCGAAGCTGAGCCAGTGAAGGGCATCAAGACTTCAGATATCAAGAATTTCATTTGGAAAAACATTATCACCAGATTTGGTGTTCCTCGATCCATAGTCTTCGACAATGGTCCTCAGTTTGAGTGTACCCAATTAAGGGGATGGTTAGAGGATGCTGGGATACCAGAGCACTTTGCCTCTGTTGCTCATCCACAGGCTAACGGATAGTTCGAAGCATTCAACAAAACTATTGTCTCGGGCATAAAGAAAAAATTGGACCATGCTAAGGGTCTATGGGCTGAAGAATTGTTTAACGTGCTCTGGTCAATCCGCACAACAGTGAAAGGATCTACGGGTGAGACCCCGTTCATGCTTGTCTATGAGTCGGAAGCTGTCCTCCCTATTGAGATATATGAACCTGAGAGTCATGCTATATGACAAAGAGGCCAATTGGTCTGCCTTGCGCCACAACTTGGATCTGATTCCAGAAACAAGGGGCAATGCTTTACCCCGACAACAACTCTATAAATTATGAATGTCACGGGAGTATAACAAGCGAGTGGGCAAGAGACTGCTCAAGGTGGGTGATTTGGTTTTGCGGAAAATGGAAGCCGTCGGCAGACATAAGGAAGATGGGAAGTTGACCCCCAACTGGGAAGGACCCTACAAAATTGTCGAGGCTCTAAGGGAGGGCACATTCAAGCTCGAGACCATGGATGGCAAGTTATTACCAAGAACTTGGAATACTGACAATCTTCAAAAGTTTTACATATAAGTAATTGAAAAATGTAATCGACCTATGAGCTTCTAAATAATTAGAATTCGACAATTCTTCTAATATTCTATATCAAGTCCCCAATCTAGGGGCGATGGACATAAGTCTTTCTTCTAAAAAGCAGTCTAAAGGCTCTTATCGTAGGGCAATTTACATAAGTCTTTCTTCTAAAAAGCAGTCGAAAGACTCTTAATCGTAGGGCAATTTACATAAGTCTTTCTCCTAAAAAGCAGTCGAAAGACCCTTATCGTAGGGCAATTTACCTAAGTCTTTCTCCTAAAAGCAGTCGAAAGACCCTTATCGTAAGGCAACTTACATAAGTCTTTCTCCTAAAAAGCAGTCGAAAGACCCTTATCGTAGGGCAATTTACATAAGTCTTTCTCCTAAAAAGCAGTCGAAAGACCCTTATCGTAGGGCAATTTACCTAAGTCTTTCTCCTAAAAGCAGTCGAAAGACCCTTATCGTAAGGCAACTTACATAAGTCTTTCTCCTAAAAAGCAGTCGAAAGACCCTTATCGTAGGGCAATTTACATAAGTCTTTCTCCTAAAAAGCAGTCGAAAGACCCTTATCGTAGGACGAGCTATGAAAGTCTTTCTTCTAAAAAACAGTCAAAATATCCAAGTTTAAGGGCAACCAGTATGATTGATTAACTTAACACCCCTATAAGGTCTTAAGTCAATCAATATTAAGATTCAAGTAAACTTTGATATTTTGACCATCAAGATTAAACCACTATGAATGGTCGAGTCAGGAGATGTGTATTTTACAAACCATACCTCACCTCGACCAAAATAGATATATTGGACGTTTCTGATTCGATTAAATTAAAATATCGAATGTGGAGATGTGTATTTTACAATGGAAAAATGGTTCCGATCAAACCTTTCCAAAGTAAATTATTCTCTTTCAATTTTAAATGTTCAAGTCGAAACGAGGGTTTTCGACATAACCATATTCGATAGATTAAAAATGTCGAAACAAAGGCTAAGGGCAAAATATCCAAGATTAAGGGCAATCAATATGTATTGATTGACTTAACACCCCTTATGGGTCTTAAGTCAATCAACATTTCATAATCATTTAATCTTGGACATTTTGCCGTGATCGAAGGCCTATGTTGTGATGATTCGTCACTTGTAAAAATTTGGGGTAATACGCGTGCCTAGTTTGATAAATTTTACAAAGATTGTTTAATATTTTTTGAAAATTTTCAGCAAGCAACGAATCGATACCGGTCGAAATAAGCAATTATAAAAGTGATCTAATGCAGGCACAAGAGATTCTGAAAATCGAAGACAAAAGTGATTCGTTTGCATCATGACAAAACGAAAACATCACTTTGTCAAATATCTACATTATAGAAATATTCAGCAGTAGTTGCAGCAATGGGTGGAAATATTCAAGTTACAACCAAACAAAACATGAAATTGTTCAAATTATAGCAGAAGACATCAGAAAGAAATTTAATTGTCTACAGTCGACTCTTTCTCCTCGGCCGCCGAGTCCTTCTCTTGCCCCTCGGCTTCCTGAGATGCTTGGGCATCATCACCTTTGGTTTGCTGGGCAGCATTCCCATCATCTTCAGAAGACGAGCCAGAGCCTTCGGCTTCCTCTTCAGAACTGGACCCGATATCAAGGGCGTTACACTGATAAGCTGGAGGAGGGAGATCTTCAAGAGTGGAACCTTCTTGCTCGGCTTTCAGCTTGTGAGCAGCATGCATGGCCTCGTCTAGCTGTCTGTCAATACGCTCCTCAAAGCACATTAAG
This sequence comes from Bassia scoparia, assembly GCA_008642245.1. Lineage (NCBI taxonomy): Eukaryota > Viridiplantae > Streptophyta > Magnoliopsida > Caryophyllales > Amaranthaceae > Bassia > Bassia scoparia. The sequence continues at coordinate 52,701 of SNQN01002143.1, read as the reverse complement.
TTCAGACGCTTTGGCAGCTCAGACCAAGCCTTGCGAACCATCTATCACATGTCTTTAAAGCCTTGGGCTTTGGCTTTTCGATTGGCCACCCTGAGATCAGCGAGAGCCTGCGTGAGAGTCGCAACGTCTTGTTCAGCCCTCGTTGCCCGGTCTTCCTTCGCTTTGAGATCGGCCTCAACAGATTGCTTATAAGCAGCCACTTTCTCATTGACTTCCGTCTCCAATCTCTTCGAGATCTCCTCCTTGACTCGAGTTTCCATCTCAGCATCGAGAGCCTCTTTGGCTTGGGTGATGGCTTCATTCTCCTTTTTAAGTTTGAGAACTACTTGCAAGGCAACACCATACGAGTAGTTCAAATCATGCAGTCGAGTAGCCATCATATCATTGGCATACTGTCTCTCGGCTATGACGAGATCCGTCTGCTGCTTTATGTATTCTTCAGTTGTTTATTGAGCAGCAAAGCCTCTCTTGGCCTCTCGACGGTCCTCTCTAGCCTTCTTGACAAAGGTGTGCAGCCTGGCAAGGCCCTGCAAGCAGAAGTCAAAAGAGTTAATAAATATTTTTGATAATTTGGTCAAGTCTATTTATCAATTATACACTCACCTCGATGAAGAGACCAAAGAAGGGTCCGACATAACCCTTGTTGGAGCCTGGAGAGTGTCCCGATAAGCCTTGGGGATAAGACCAGTGATCTCCGAGAGCATGCTTCGACGCTCCTTCCAGCTGAATTTCTTGGAGTCACCCAGAGACGACTCGCCCTCTTCCTCCAAGTAGTCGTCATCCTTTTTCTCATCCTCCTCCAGCTCTCGTTCAAGCTCGGCGTTTCTTTGACGAAAGAAACGGTAGAACCCTTTAGTTAGGTCCAAGTCTGGAATCTTTCTTTGCATGATGGGGGTTGTTTTCTTTTCTGGGTTGGAGACGATGAGTGGAGGCTCAGAAGCTGGGTTATCAGCGAAGGCCTGAAGGTCGATGTCATCAAAGCTTTTGACCATAACCGCATCCTCGAAGGGAATGTGGTAGAGGGTCTTGTAGTCCTCGATTTCTTGAAGTCTTTCGGGGGCCATGTCCCCCTCCTCGTCCACCAATCCCTCTCGGTGGAGCTCTTCTCGGACCATTGGTTCCTTACCCTCTCGTCGGGTATGAAGCACTTCGCCCATTCGCTGGATAAGCGACTCTTGGGCCGATTTCTCGCCGTCCCTAGGAGGCAGAGAAGAGGAGCCTTGGTTTTATGCTTCTTCTTCTTCTTCTTCTTCTTCTTCTTCTTCTTCTTCTTCTTCTTCTTCTTCTTCTTCTTCTTCTTCTTCTTCTTCTTCTTCTTCTTCTTCTTCTTCTTCTTCTTCTTCTTCTTCTTCTTCTTCTTCTTCTTCTTCTTCTTCTTCTTCTTCTTCTTCTTCTTCTTCTTCTTCTTCTTCTTCTTCTTCTTCTTCTTCTTCTTCTTCTTCTTCTTCTTCTTCTTCTTCTTCTTCTTCTTCTTCTTCTTCTTCTTCTTCTTCTTCTTCTTCTTCTTCTTCTTCTTCTTCTTCTTCTTCTTCTTCTTCTTCTTCTTCTTCTTCTTCTTCTTCTTCTTCTTCTTCTTCTTCTTCTTCTTCTTCTTCTTCTTCTTCTTCTTCTTCTTCTTCTTCTTCTTCTTCTTCTTCTTCTTCTTCTTCTTCTTCTTCTTCTTCTTCTTCTTCTTCTTCTTCTTCTTCTTCTTCAGCTATTAATTGTTGGGCGGACGAAGTCCTCACTGGATGATCCGTCGCATTAAATGGGTCAAGAGGGGATGCAGGCTCGTCAACAGTCACCACGTCGACGTCCTTGTGCTTAGACCTTTTTGATTTATGGGGTCTTGATTCATCCCCAACTGTCGAAGCCCTCTCTTTCCGTTTCATAACGGAGTACCCTGGCTCGCTGTCCTTCTTTTTCGGGTCATCCTGACCCTTTGATTTTTTCGAACTAGGCTGTTGATCAGCCCTACTCTTTGCCACCCTCGATGGCTTTTTCTGCAAAAGGAATTTCAAATACTTAGCCAAATTATGGATATACAAGTTATACACAAGTCAAACCAAGGATTCGTTGTTAAGGACTTGACTGAATAAATAAGTCGAATCTGGAGATGTGTATTTTACGAAGGAGATAAGGTTTCGTCCAAAACCATTCCTTTGCAAAATACCCAAATCCCTTTCTTCGATTTAACAGAAGAGTCGAATCCAAGGATTCGACACATTTGACTCGACTAATTACAAATGTCGAGTCAGGAGATGTGTATTTTACACGGGTAAGGAGGTTTCGACCAAAATGATCCGTGTAAAATACACCTCTCCCCATTCGCCTTACAGACGTCTTGTCGAAGCAAAGCTTTCGACTAAGATTTTCCTTTCGACAAACTAAACATGTCGAAACAGGAGATGTGTATTTTACGAAGGATACTAGGTTTCGTACTAAAATGTACCTGAGTAAAATACACATCTCCCTCTTCGAATTAACAGGAGAGTCGAATCCTAGGATTCAACACATTTGACTCGACTAATTACAAATGTCGAGTCAGGAGATGTGTATTTTACACGGGTAAGGAGGTCTCGACCAAAATGACCCATGTAAAATACACATCTCCCCATTCGTCTTATAGACATCTTGTCGAAGCAAAGCTTTCGACTAAGACCTGCCTTTCGACAAACTAAACATGTCGAAACAAGAGATGTGTATTTTACGAAGGTACAAGGTTTCGTCCAAAAACGTACCTTAGTAAAATACACATCTCCCCATTCGTCTTATAGACATCTTGTCGAAGCAAAGCTTTCGACTAAGACTTTCCTTTCGACAAACTAAACATGTCGAAACAGGAGATGTGTATTTTACGAAGGGTACAAGGTTTTGTCCAAAAACGAACCTTAGTAAAATACACATCTCCCTCTTCGATTTAACAGAAGAGTCGAATCCTAGGATTCGACACATTTGACTCGATTAATCACAACTGTCGAGTCTGGAGATGTGTATTTTACACGGGAAAGGAGGTCTCGACCAAAATGACCCGTGTGAAATACCCATCTCCCCATTCGACTTTTGAGTATAATAACGAGACATAAGCTCTCGATGAAACTCCTCTTTTGACTTTGCAGAAGAGACGAGTAATAGTCTAGACATAACTTGTTTCGACTAAGTTAAAATGTCGAAACAGTTAGTGTAGAGACTGAGCAAAATATCCATCTCCATTCTCGACTTTAATTATAAAGGTAGTCGAGAAATAGAGATGGACAAAGGATTTGAAAACGACACATAACGAGAGATGTACCTTGTTTTCCTTCTTTTCATCTGGAGTCATCACTCGACTCTGTCGAAGCTCAGCAAAATACTCCAAGTCATCCATGCCTCTTTTCTTTGGTGGCAATTTCCTACGAGCAGTGTTTGCAACAAGACGAAGGGAAAAAAGTTAAGTAATTGTTGAACATAAACAGACGTGCAAAGATAACAACCTATCCCACTACCTCGAACCCCGTCATTCACACCGACTAGTTGAAAGGCTTCGAGAAACAAGGGATCCCTATACCAATAGTGTAGAGGCACCCAACTGTTAGGGATCTTCTCTGGTATCGGCTTCCCAGTCTTGGGATTCTTCTTCCAAAGATCTACTGGGATAACCTTCAAAGGGTCTTTCTTCTCAAGGAAATACCCCACCTGTTGTTTTTCCTCAACAGTGAGAGGGTCCAAGTCTCGAACACCAATTGCCCCCAACCTCTTCGAGGTACTGGCACATTGGTTATAGACTCCATGAATGTGCTGCTTTTGAGCATCCGAGAGCTCTCCAAATCGAGGAATCTCAAAGAAAAGAAATTGAGACTTCCAGGGACTCGCCTTGTTGGGCTTGTCAAAGACAGTCACTTTGCCCTTGGCATGTTCAATTTTGAACCAACCCCATTTACACCTGGGGTTTCGACTTAGTTGATGGATGTGAATGAAGACATTGACCGATGGTGCCCAGTTCTTCACGGCACATACCACCAAGTAATTCAGAATATGTAAAAAGGAATTGGGAGTTTAGCTGACAGATGCCGATCCCATAAAAACGAAGCACTTTGCCATAAAACTTGTTTAACGGAGGACGAACCCCATAGTCGAGTACCTCCAAGTAAAGGGGATGGTAGCCATAAGGGCAGTCCGGGGAGACTAGTCCAGGATTGTCTCCCCGACGTCCGGGACGACGAATTTTTGTCGGTTGGGAATGAGAAAATCATGTCGAAGAGTGGTTGCTAACCAGGTTAGCTTCTCATGGACAGAAGGGGATATTTTGACATTGTCTGGAGCTTCCTTACCCTTTGCCACGTATAATTCTATTTTCTTGGGGGGTTCTTGTGCCGATGGATGAATCTCCTCTCCCGACGAGTCCTCTCTACCACTTGATGACGCTTCGTCATCAGAATCATTATCGGACGACTCATCTCCATACGACGATGAGTCACTTTGGGGGGACCTCTCATCATTCACTTTGGAAGGACCAACATCTTCCTCTGACGACTGTTCTTCCTCGTCACTGGAAGAAGAGGAAACAGTCTGCCTGAAAGGACCCCTTGGCGCATTTTCGTCGTCCTCCAGGTTCGTAGGTACGTCAGGATGTCTCGACGTCTCAGGGGGAGGGACCTCCTGGTCTCTCGTGTAAGGAATCAGCTCGGAGGGCGAGACTGATATGGTTACATGTTCTCCAGATGGGAGTCGTCTTGTTTGCTTCGTTCTTGCCATTTTTCGAGATTCGTAATCTGTGAGGCAAGAACGACGAGAGACAGTCAATATAGGTGTTCCTTGGTCTCGATGTTGGCCTGGGTTTGATGGTACCCCCAACACCCATCTTAAAGGGCATTACTCTTTCGATGGGTAACACATTAAGACAGAAAAATATAAGCAAAGTAAGGGAAGAAAATTACCTGATGAAAGCAAGTTGGTTCGTCGACTAACAGGGACTTCTCGACAGACTGGAAAGAATGTGGAAACTTGAACGTCGAAAGCAAGGCTGTAAAATGGTAAATTCTAGAGAGAGAAAGAAGAGAGAAGGCAGAGCAAATGCAATAAATGAGGATTTTCTCTCTCCTCCAAAAGCTTATATAGGTGGGTAAAAAACCTTTCACCTACCCACCAGTCATCCAAGGTAAATCAACCGGTGATAGGTTCTAAACCGGGTATCACCTCTTCGATTTTTCCCGCCGAAACACTCCCAAATCGAGTCAACCTTGGTGGTTTGACTCAATTTGAGGGGCAAATGATGTGGCATCCTAGTTGGATGCCACTTGGACATAACCTGGGTGACGTGGCGCCCTTAGAAATGGCCACGTAAGCATACTAATAGGGAGGACTTGTATCCCTTCGAATCATGCCATATGTTCAGATATCTGCTCTGGTAAAAGAATAATTTAGCTGATTTATGATGGAGGCTACTGAGGGAAGTAACCCTAAAAAAGGGAAACCCTAGTCACCTTAAAATGGGCCTCATATGGTAAATAAAATCCAAGCCCACTGTTCGGGGGAACTGTATAAATACCCCATTTATTGCACTGTTCCCGATTTACGTCATTTCTACCTTTCACATCATTCAATTCTCTCTGATGACATTCACCAAAAAGGGAGATTCTCTGATCCCACTGCATTTACTCTTTTTCCTCTTTTGATCATTGTCTGACTTAGGCATCGGAGGGGGGATAATCGATAGATTAATTCCTTTGTTTCAGGTTGGACGAGAGCATTGTGGTCGAGAGCTATTTTTCGTCCAGAGCCCATTCCAGTCCAGAGATCCCTAAGTCGAGAGCACTTCCGGTTCCCCAACCTCTCGACGTTTCATCACAAGTCTTCCAACCTTCCACATCAGGCGTGACTAGGGAGAGCCTAATCACCCCTCGTATATTCCACCTCATTCTACCCGTTACTCTTGTAATAACAATTCCCTCACATATAACTTTGCAAGATAGTTACAAGTGGCTGCCTAGTTTCCACCATGCTTATCTACGAATGCCAACCTTTGTCAGTGATTATCCTTATCCGGTCCCATTCTTGTTTTGTCAGTTCCTTGTAGCTCGTAGCTCGTTCAAATTTTAGTTGTTCTATATTTCTGTGATCCTATATGGCTATAATAAAAGCCATGTTTCCACTACTCTCACCTTCAGAGCTRGTTTACGATCATTGAAGTGGTAGCCTCAAGATTCTAACCCCATGGGTGACATTAAATCCTTGTGTTCCTCTCCATGCATATCGCACATTACCTAATCTTCTCTTCGCATCATTTCATTTACCTTACCAATCCCTTCAACTRTGTCCCTCTCACATGCTTACTAAGCTTTCCTCACAAGCTTAAAGCTTTGTATACTCTGCATTCTCACAATATGCATTGCAAGTGCAACGTCAGACTTACTTGTCCCCAATAGCCGTAGCTAAAAGCCGACCCTAGGCGTAAGATTCGGGTAAAGGTGGATAATAAATTCCGATAATATTCTACCTTCCATTCCTTTTGGCTGTTGATAATTCTATCATGGCTTAAAGCCACCTTACCCTTCTTATTACCTCCTTCCTTTTTGTATTTGGGAATAGATAATGCTTGCTCGGTTGCAAACTGATGGACTTTGTTTTTGGTATAGGTTGTCCGGTTCTTGGTGTGGGTTTCTCTGCTTCTTTGGCAACAAATCGGCCAAAACAAGGGGATCATAGGTACTATGCTTCACTAAATTGTAGCTTAATTCCATGAATGGCTGCTTTGTTGTATGTGCAGTATGACTTTTTTTGTGTTGTTGAGTGATTCATTTGAGTTTTCATTAAATGACACTGGGGATGTTTTTATTTTCCATAGTCCATAGAATTTGGATTTAAAAGACCAARCGCAGAGAACTTCTTGCCTAAATATATTTTAATGTTTAGTGTTGAATATATGATAATGAGGTAGTAAACAACTACATATGTGTAGCAATGAGAAACTAAAAGTGCAAGCTCCCCAAAACTTGTAAAAAGTAAACGGTGATAATTTTTGCAAACTTTTCAATGGTGGAACTATGTTATATAAAATTTCCTATGGTTGTTTTTTGTAATGAACTAATATTACTAGAAGGGTAGTTTAGGTATTTTAGGTTAATTTATGTATTAGAAAATAGTAGAAGTTTCTAGAGTTAGTTTTATGTATAAATAGGCTAAGTAGTAAGTGTTAGAGTTCATGTTGAATGATGAATATTTTGAAGTGAAAACTTCTTTGGAGAGTTGTGACCTCAAGTCACTAATTTGGGAGAGAATCGAGCCTCTTGAAAGCTCGATATTTATCTTAGTTTGTTAATTACTTCATTTCKATTTATATTATCCCACCATTAGTTATCATTATCATCCCCTAGTTTATCATTTTCTGTCTATATTTACTATGTTAGTACTCCGTCGATGTCAGTTCATCACAAATGGTATCAGAGCAACACGGTCCTCGAGGCCGGAGGTACTGCCGGAAGTCGAACGGAGAAGAGTAGGTCTGCAGATCTATTTGGGGAAGCCTTCAAAGCAAAGATGGATGAAATCACACAAAAATTGTGRGAGGACATCACGAAGGCATTAAAGGATGCATTCATAACTCCGATCTGGCAAGAGCTAGCTATGCTTCGTGAAGAGCTCAAGAAAACGCAAGTAGAGATCAAGGAGGTGAAAAATCAACTTGCTGATGAAAATGGTGAAGTGGTAACATCAGCCCAAAAGAAGGAAATAGATGAGGGAATACAAAGCCTGTGAGGAATTTTGCAACTTTTTGGAATCTTGGGGCATGAGTGCACAACCATGAGAGCCATTTACAAAGAACAAAAACTACTGTCAGGCAAGTCGGACAGAGCTGTGTGAAGGAGACGTCAGAAGAATATGGCCTTAATCCCAAGTTGTTGCAAAAGCTGGAGTAGTTGTGGGTCAGGTGGTGGCCTTGGAAAATTCAGTACCTTTAAAATGGATGAATTTAGAGTCACAAGAGGTTTTAAACTGTGGCAAGCCTGGTGAATTTGTGGGTGAGCCGGCTGACCATAGTTGCTGGCTTGGTGGGGATTACGTGTGAAAAGGTGCCATGGGTATCATGGCCGATGCGAATGAAAAGTAATAGGCGGTGGGTCAGAGAGGCGGGCCGTCGCTACGACCTTCAATTGCGTTGAAGTAGGTGCTCGAATATGACAAAAGGCGGCATTCACAGTTGGACCACGATATAGCTGTGGTTGTCTGAGGGAAGGCATGAAGGTGAGTTAATCAGATCTGATCGAAGAGCGTCAGAGTTAGGCTTGGATTTTCTTGAACTGACACATTGGACTGGGCGCAAGAAAACCAGTGATGAGCCAAAGGTTCAGTTTATGGTCTTCTACTCTTCTGGAATCCTTCGTTGGCCTGTTGGAAAAGAAAAGCCGAAGATCAACGAAATATCAGTAAAGGGCAGAATCGTAATTCCTGCTAAGTGATCTAAATGATAAGGTGAGTGGGCGAGTTGTGTACACCTATTACTTTATTCTCCACAAACTTTGGCAAAGATATTTGAAAGGCAGTATTATGTCTGCATTATGAGAAAAAGTCCATTCAAAAAATTGGGCCTTCCACTTAAGCCCCACCATTCTTTTAAGAATGGACATCCATTTTTCTTGGCTTAACTCTTAAATCAAGGTCCAATTCTATTTTCACCTTCTTTCAACCAACAATTCTTCCAGAATTTGTCTATTCGGGCACCCTAAACCAAGGCCCACTTCCGTTCAATACCACCCAGAAATCTTATTTCAATAGACACTGCCCCTTTTGATGGTTCCCTCCACTATCAATTCCCATCTTACTCTACCTTCTATCAAACGCCTCACAGCAAGTTTCCTACAGCGACGTGTTCGGTTTATAACACCAATTACCTTCTGATACCTACTGCAAGCTACGATCCACCTTGAGGACAAGGTGGAATCTTAGGGGGGCCGGTATGTAATGCACTAATATACTAGAAAGGATAGTTTAGGTATTTTAGTGTTAATTTATGTATTGAAAAATAGTAGAAGTTTCTAGAGTTAGCTTTATGCTATAAATAGGCTAAGTAGCTAAGTGTTAGGTTCAAGAATGAATGATGAATATTTTGAAAGTGAAAACTTCTTTGGAGAGTTGTGACCTCAAGTCACTAATTGGCGAGAGAATCGAGCCTCTCGAAAGCTCGATATTTTATCTTAGTTTGTTTAATTACTTTCATTTCAATTTATTATTATCCCACCAATATCAAATCATCCCCTAGTTTATCATTTTCTGTCTATATTTTACTGTGTTAGTACCCGTCATGTCAGTTACACATTTTTGTTTTGTTTTTTTTTTCATCTCTTAATAGATAAAATAAAACAATAGGAATTTTTATTTTATTTTTTTTGTTTTGGGGAAATTTGTCATATACCCCTTTGAGGTTAAGCTATTATCCCATATGCCTCTGAGGTTTTCGAGTTACCTACAGGTTATTTCGAGTTACCTCAGGTACCCTGAGGTCTGTACGAGTTACCTCAGGTACCCTGAGTTTCGAGTTACCGTACCCTGAGGTTAGAGTAATAGCTCACGTAACCTTACCGTACAAAGTGCCAACATCGTTACTTTTCCATCTACTTACTAAACACCTAAATTATCCTATTAAAACACGTTAGCCTATCCTAATAACTCTACCAACAAAAACCCATTAACCATTGAACCACCGACATTACAAACAACGAGCCACCGCACACCACCACACCAGCCACCACACAACCACCACTCCACACCTCCACCCCACACGATCCACCAACCACCCTAGTCCACACAAATCCACCCAAAAACCACCACCGCAAACTACACCGCAACTACATCATGACCCAAAAAAACTTAACCATTGAAAATTAAAACCTAAAAATATTGCACAAAACAACCAAAAATAATGCCCAAAAAAAACAAATCTCATCTATTTAATTGTTCAATTGATTTTCATGCTCAGTAATTCATGAAAAAATATGGAATATGAAACAATCTAAGTAATTCTAATTGTTTTGGCAAAAAAATATGGAATATGAAACAAATCTAAGCAATTCTAATTGTTTGGGCAAGCAAATGGCGAGGATTAAAGAAGTCATAATTGAAAGCAAGTAACCTTCATCTTTCAGATTAAAAAGTCATAATCGAGAGAACTTTGCTTTCTGATTGGAAAGAGCATCGGTAAAGATTTACCTTTATCTTTCACAATAATTTATTATAAATGTCGTTTCGATATTCGTAGATCTGGGTGATGAGGGTGGATCATGATGGGCAGGTTTGTACTCTTGGTGAAGTTAGAGAGAAGGAAATTGGAAGTTTAATGGTGGTCAAAGAAGGGAGGAGAGAGAAGGAAGGTTGGAAGAAAAAGTGGGTTAGATGGATGGAAAATTTAACGGCGTCTTGAAGTTCGTTAGTCATAAGGGTACATGAGTTATTAACCCTCAACCTTAAGGGTACTTGAGGTAACTCGAAAACTGGGGTATATGGGTTATTAGACCTAACCTCAGGGGTGTGTGTGTATATATATATATATATATATATATATATATATATATATATATATATATATATTTTAACCAAGCATGATGTGTGTGATGTTTTTTGGTTAACTTTCCGTTAACATCTCATTATTATTACTAGCTGTCATGCACTYGGAGTGAGGAGAGAAAAGCTTATAAAGATTTGAGCATTTTTTTCYCCTTAGTTTGCATTTGATCAAAAGTCAATAGGGAGACATCATGGATGGTGCGCTTGGTAAAGTTTTAGAGTTCATGAACTGGAGCCTATGTCACTTTCATTTCATCTTTTGCGAGTAATTTAAATGCTACATGATTTTGAGAATGAAACTCAATAGCATCTTTCACCAGGGAAATTTTGCTTGAGCCAACAAGAGACAATTTGGCAACAAAATTAATTGTTAATGTCCACATAAAAGATGCAATTTTTTTTTTTATTTTTTTATTTTTTTATTTTTTTATTTTTTTATTGAATTAGGTCATGGTTTGACAGGTTGTTCAAATATCATTTTGCATTCTCTAGTATATGTGGACATGACATTCTTTAATAATTATGATTTCTTGGCGTGTTCACTGGGAAATGTTTGTAGAGGTCAATGCTTATTGGCCTTGAGCAATTTCCTTCAACAACTAGTAAATTGCGTTTGCAAGGATGCTAGCAATTTGTGATTTTGCAAATGATGTTTGGTAGACTAGCAATTAGCAATCATTAGTTAGTGTTTTTGGCATTAAGCATTGTTGTCGTGAATTGCTACGTGATGCTTTTTTCTTCCTCAACACGTCCGTGTTGGTCTTGAATCTCTATTTTATGTTGTCGGGGGTATAAATACCCACTTGAAATTCTTTTTTTATTCACGCAGAAATACAAAAACACATTAAGAGACACTCAAAGCTAGGGTTTGAGAGGTGATTCTTCCTTGTATAATTCTTGTGCTTGTGAGTGGAATTAGTAAGAGATTTTCTCTTGTAAGTACTGCTTTCTTATCAATCAATCAATCATAGCCTTAATCCCATATGTGGGGTCGGCTAACATGAACCAAATGTGATTATTCCGGGAGGTCATCCACATWAATTTTCCTCCTCCACTCCCTCCGATRBAHAGCCTCACTCTCTTGCAAATCCAACTGCTTCAGATCTTTTCTAACTCCTTCCCACCAAGTCATTTTTGGTCTCCCTCTACCTCGTTTAAYATCCCCTTGATCCCACTCTTCCACTCTTCGCACCGGTGCCCCCTGAGGTCTCCGTCTTACATGCCCAAACCAACGCAGACCTCTTTGGCCACTCTTAGGAAACAGCTCTTCATTTTTGACCAAGATGCATCTGGATCTACCTCTCCATCCCAATTAGCCTGTGGATCACTTTTTCGGTGAAAACTTTAGCATTTGCATCCTTTAAGGTCACCATCTTATCTTGGCTCCCTCTTGGCTACGCTTCTTTTTCACACTTTCTTTCAATCGGATAGTCCATCACTAAAAGTCTGTGTTGAGTAACAATACTTCTCTCCAGGATAACCTTGAGTCTATGCAACTGTGTCTATCCGCCCTCCTGTTAGCGAAAGTCTATTTGGCTTTCTAGTTTAGTGAAATTATATTAGTAATTGAACTCCCTTTATGCCTATTTGTCAATTCTCTTGATAGCATGCTTTCATGTACCCTAATTGTGAAAAAAAAATATTTTATTTTGATGCTTGGGATTATGATCTTGACTATTGTGATCTATGGTTTCTTTTCTGATTCCTTGACTGTTTTGGATTGTGTAACTGATGCGTACTTATTATTTTGGAACAAGGAAGAGTTTTAACATGTGAGAATTGAGCCTTAATGTATTATCATTCTTATTTCTTTCTTGTGTATTAGTTCCTGGTGTGTCACTGATCTTAGTCTTGGCTTGGTATTCGTTTAGTTGGCTATTTGGTTATTTGTTGAGCATGATAGGAGGCTTTCATTTTTTTAGGAGTTGTGTTACATTGTTATAGAACACTATATTAACTCCTTGATCCATATTTTTGGCTCTTATTCCTTTCATTTCGTGATTACCTACTTACAGACCATTTGGCCTTATTCGTGTAACCCAAGTCTAGCTTGGGCAACATTAGGGTGGTTGGTGTGTGCGGTGTATGCATCTATGGTGGCTCGTGTTGGTGATTAGTTGGAGAGTAGTAGTGGTGTTAATTTGTTGGCTCTTTGTTTGTTTGTGTCGTCATCATCCATATCTTAGTTGTATTGTAATGCAAGGCAAAAGTTGTATTAATTAGTTCAAAAAGCTCCTTGTTTGGGTGGTTTATAGCCTTCAAGTGATTTGCTTGAGGATTTTTCCCACCTTCCAAAATCTGTCTCTTTACTTATTTTCTTGTTATTTCTTACTTCATTAACCTTCATTATCAACCAATTGCTCTACAAGCAAATTAAGATTCATGAGCATGTGCTTGCAAAATGTAATGTTTTAGGAATTTAGTATGTCTTATGGTCTGTAAGGTGTGACAAACTCTCCATTCTGCAGTTCCTGATTTGTCATAAGATTGTGTTTGTGTGGGTGTGGTGGGTGGTGGGGGGGTTGGTTTTGGGTTTAAATGAAGCTCAATTTTTTTGGGAAGATATTTAACTGCTGCCTTTTTCCAGCACGCTGATTTCACACTGTTGATTTGGCCAGAAAAGCTCCCTTGATTACCTTTATCTTTTGTTTTTGTAGGATGAATTACATGTATTTACATATGTAATTCGAATATTTTAAATCTGATTATTTGGGTTTTTTTGTAGATTTTTGTAAGAGTCTGAATATTCAAATGCTGCTTTCGTTAAAGAATTTCTTCTTGACTGGAAAATATTTATAAATTTTTTCTTTTTAATTGTTGCCTCAAGGTTTCACTTGTGCACCAGAACATCCAATCGACTTTGGCTTTCTACTGTCACCCTGTCAAAGGGTAGATACTTTTTTATGTATGTATCATCGGCAGTAGCACAATGCTTCAAAGGATATCCGTGAAATTTGTAATCTTTATCCAGTAAATATATAATTAAAAAGTTCCTGCTCCAGTTTTATTTTTTTGAAAACTCCTTTCCAACTTTTTCAGGGACTTCGCACTCGGAAGAGAGGAAATTCTTTCAAGTCAGTTTTTGCTAAAGGTACTTGCATCGACAAATTTAATGCCTGCTGAGTTTTATGTTTGAGTGGCTAGTAAGAAATATAAAAGTCTTCATCAGATTTGGTACAAGAATA
>SNQN01002143.1:22452-38976 GCA_008642245.1 Bassia scoparia | reverse complement strand
AGCGGTTTTCCCTTAACTGCTTGAATATCTGAACACCAACTTTCTAAGCGATTAACTTCATTTCTTATCTCGATCTCGTAGAGCTGTTCCCGCACATCCATCTATAACAATCCGCATACTCGGTGACCCCAACCTTTGAAAATAGCTCTTTCTTTGAGTCCAACATTCCGTACATAAAGCAAAATTGTCTTATAGCAGTTCCTGAAAAATCCCTTCATCTTTAAAGGGATTGCTTCGATCGACATACAACACTCCTGTAGCCGCATCTCCATTTAACCCACCTGACTTGAATCCCATGAGCCACATCTGGTCAAATCCCCATTCTTTGGATGATCGGACCCAATACTTAAAGCAATCACTCATGGTCAATCCTTTCCGCATCCAACCTCACCACTCCATCATTAGGTCCCCACTTGAGACCCAAATCGACATTCCAAATACTCAGTCTTACTCCGACTTAGCTTAAATCACTCGAGAGTTCCAACCTTTGTCTCCATTGCTCCAACTGGCATAACCCACATTCTAGTTTCATCCACCAATACAATATACATCCGTAAATAACAACACCAAGGTACCTGCCTCTGGTATTGCCTTGTCACTTCATCTTAACCAATGAAAAGGAAAGGCTCTGCGACCTTGATTGCAAACATCGTTATGGGAAGTCCTTGTCATGCTCCAAAGTTCCTACATTGTTGCACACCCTGTACAGTCCGTTAACTAGGTCAATGTCCTCGGGGATACTTTTTTCACATGCACCAGTACATCTCTTGGACTTTGTTATAAGCCTTTTCTGAGTCGATAAGACCCCTGGAGTTCCTTCTTCCTCGCCCTAATAACCCATCATCTTGTCTAACAAATGAATGCTCTCTTTGGACCAGGCATAAAACCAAACTGGTTTATCCGGATATGCTAGTGCATGCCCTTTGCCTCTGTCTTCCATTGCCATCTTTAAACCTTCCTTTTCTCCTCTTTGGTCTAACTTGCATTACCTCTTCGTTAGCCTTTTCTTGTTTGCCGCACAGTACTTTGCTTTACCTTTAGCGCTCTTATACGCTGCAAGGTTTCATCGTCTTTCGGTCTGCTTTCCCAAGTGCAGATAACATTCTCTTTTGTGTTTGATTGCCGCTTTCACCTCTTCCATTCCACCAGAGTTCATATGTCCATAGTTTTCTCCCCTTGATCCCCTAGACCTCTTTGGCCACTCTTAGGAAACAGCTCTTCATTTTTGACCAAAGATGCATCTGGATCTACCTCTCCATCCCAATTAGCCTCGTGGATCACTTTTTCGGTGAAAACTTTAGCATTTGCATCCTTTTAAGTCCACCATCTTATCCTTGGCTCCCCTTGGCTACGCTTCTTTTTCACACTTTCTTTCAATCGGATAGTCCATCACTAAAAGTCTGTGTTGAGTAACAATACTCTCTCCAGGATAACCTTCAGTCTATGCAACTGTGTCTATCCGCCCTCCTGTTAGCGAAAGTCTATTTGAGCTTTCTAGTTTAGTGAAATTAATAATTAGTAATTGAACTCCCTTATGCCTATTTGTCAATTCTCTTGATAGCATGCTTTCATGTACCCTAATTGTGAAAAAAAAATATTTTATTTTTGATGCTTGGGAATTATGATCTTGACTATTGTATCTTATGTTTCTTTTCTGATTCCTTGACTGTTTTGGATGTGTAACTGATGCGATACTTATTATTTGGAAACAGGAAGAGTTTTAACATGTGAGAATTGAGCCTTAATGTATTATCATTCTTATTTCTTTCTTGTGTATTAGTTCCTGCTGTGTCACTGATCTTAGTCTTGCTTGGTATTCGTTTAGTTGGCTATTTGGTTATTTGTGAGCATGATAGGAGGCTTTCATTTTTTAGGAGTTGTGTTACATTGTTTAGAACACAATTAACTCCTTGATCCATTATTTTTGGCCTTATTCCTTTCATTTCGTGTTCCTACATTACAGACCCATATTGGCCTTTATTCGTGTAACCCAAGTCTAGCTTGGGCAACATTAGGGTGGTTGGTGTGTGCGGTGTATGCATCTATGGCTGGCTCGTGTTGGATTAGTTGGAGAAGTAGTAGTGGTGTTAATTTGTTGGCTCTTGGTTGTTTGTGTCGTCATCATCCATATCTTAGTTTTGATTAATGCAAGGCAAAAGTTGTATTAATTAGTTCAAAAAAACTCCTTGTTTGGTGTTTTTATAGCCTTCAAGTGATTTGCTTGAGGATTTTTCCCACCTCCAAAATCTGTCTCTTACTTATTTTCTTGTTATTTCTTACTTCATTAACCTTCATTATCACCAATTGCTCTAACAAGCATAATTAAGATTTCATGAGCATGGTGCTTGCAAAATGTAATGTTTTAGGAATTTAGTATGTCTTATGGTCTGTAAGGTGTGACAAACTCTCCATTCTGCAGTTCCTGATTTGTCATAAGATTGTGTTTGTGTGGGTGTGGGTGGTGGTGGGGGGGTTGGTTTTGGGTTTAAATGAAGCTCAATTTTTTTGGGAAGATATTTAACTGCTGCCTTTTTCCAGCACGCTTGATTTCACACTGTTGATTTGGCCAGAAAAGCTCCCTTGATTACCTTTATCTTTTGTTTTGTAGGATGAATTACATGTATTTACATATGTAAATTCGAATAATTAAATCTGATTATTTGGGTTTTTTTTTGTAGATTTTTGTAAGAGTCTGAATATTCAAATGCTGCTTTCGTTAAAGAATTTCTTCTTGACTGGAAAATATTTATAAATTTTTTCTTTTTTTAATTGTTGCCTCAAGGTTTCACTTGTGCACCAGAACATCCAATCGACTTTGGCTTTTCTACTGTCACCCTGTCAAAGGGTAGATACTTGTTTATGTATGTATCATGCAGTACACAATGCTTCAAAGGATATCCGTGAAATTTGTAATCTTTATCCAGTAAATATATAATTAAAAAGTTCCTGCTCCAGTTTTTATTTTTTGAAAACTCCTTTCCAACTTTTTCAGGGACTTCGCACTCGAGAAGAGAGGAAATTCTTTCAAGTCAGTTTTTGCTAAAGTACTTGGATCGACAAATTTAATGCCTGCTGAGTTTTATGTTGAGTGCTAGTAAAAATATAAAAGTCTTCATCAGATGTTGTACAAGAATTAGAGGTGTTCATCTCTCTGTAAAGAATTAGAGGTGTTTCCAAAGTTTTATTATAGATATCTTACATGTGTGTTTATTTATATTTATACGATTAATATCTTCTTAGTAATAGTAGCATCCAATCGGTGTGTTTGCAAGGCAGTTTATCTTAATGATGTACTGATGCTTTTCTTGTTTTTCCATGGCACTTAACATGATGTGTTCATGTCAGGAATTTTATATTAGCCTAAAGTATGTATTGCTCTGAGTCAAGGCGCACTTCACATGAGTCATGATGGTCTGACTAATTCTTCTAATGGAATGCAGCTGTATGTTTTGTATAGAACTGACAGTGTTTGGCCCAAAAATGTACCTAAAAAAAAAATTGGGTCATGAATACCAAAATCAATACAATGCCCGGATCTGACTTARCTCAAAAAACCGGTTTAAAATAGAACAACACCTAACCAAACTGAAGAAATTAAACATTATGTTTCATATTTGTGTATTAATCTGTTTTTGTTTATGTTTGTAATAAAACTTTAAATTGTATGAAGCTGGTTAATTTTAGCAAACATAGTGCATTTTGTTTTAAACTTCATAATATGATGATACTTTTTGGATTGAAGTATTCAAACCAATACTAGAAGCTGAAATTCGTACTTTTTGACTAATTTGGCAATCACAAATTAATGTGTTTGTGTTGCATGATACAATTATTACTAACTAAGACTGTAGATTCAGCATAAAAAAAAAACCTAAGACTGTAGATTTCAATAAAAGATGGAAAAAGTCTACTTTGTTTCCATAACCAATATATGCCATACTTAGGTGATGAACTCTTTTGCARACTTCCACTGTTCCACCACTAGGCTATCTKGAGCACTCTCTTCCCTTTTTCCTCCTCTTGTCTTTCATATCCTAGTCAAACAACYTCGCATATTCATGTGGCTCCTTTCATGGTCTTTCTTTCATCATTACRTCACTTCCAAGTTCCAACTTCCAAAGATCGATRGATCAATCAATTAATTGAAGCTATAGTCCATAATTGGGGTTGGCTATAGGGACCAAAATTGATCATTTTGTATGGTCATCTACATAGAGTTTCCTCCTCCGATCCATTATGATCGAGAATCTTATTCTTATGCAACTGCAATTGCTTCATATCTTTCCTGATTCCCTCTTCCTTGTTTGAGATCTTTTGGTCCCTACTTGTTAGTTGTTATTATTTTGACTTCTTTATACCTCTAAATTTCATACAATACTTGTAAAAGTTGGTGGTCTCCCACTCCTTATATGAAAAGCTAGCGATATGTTGGAGTAAAGGGGTTTGAATCTTTTTGGCTTTATATGCAAGCATCTTTCTCTCTTTTGTTATATAAGTGTCAAATGAGATAGTTAAAAATAACTCTATCATAATATTTGCAGTTCTCCATTTCTTAATGTTCTCTCATGATGGTTTCCGTAATCTTATGGAGACTTTAAAATGTTTTTCTGATCAGTTAGTCTTTGCATGCTAACAGGCGGTATGTGCTGCGCAGCAAAGGCTCAGCAGACTTAACACAGAGTTGTAATGATCGGATGGTTTCTCTGAAAGTGAAATGTTGTTGCAATGAAGATGAGGAGTTACGAACAGCTTTTGAATGGGAAAATATGTTTCAAAAGCTTATCATTTTTCCAGGTGATGGTCATCTGTGTTTGATATGAAAAGTGCTTTCTGCTACCAAATTTAAAGATGATCTTTCTTATGTTTATTTAATGTATTCATTGGTCAGAGGGACAGCCACTCAAGTGCAAAGAAAGATAATACTTCCAGGTTCATTCATCCCATTACATGATGGTATCTGCAGCTCATGGAAGTCGCAAGCAGGTAAGTATCATGGAGTTTTGTTGTGAAATTTTTCTTCCCTGGATCTTGCCATTTTCACATCCTTTCAGGATTCTGTAAGCTAATCTTTTGAAGTTTGGCTAAGTTTTCATAGTTTGTCACCCCTTTCTCTAAGTGTTGGGAAATAAAATAAATTCTGTTCTTTTGACTACCGACTAGTAGTACAATTAAACATGACATCGGTTTTTCTGTTCAGAACTCTCATTTTTGATTTTTTTGGCTGTAATTTTTATCCAGTCTTTACTATAAGACTAGATGTTGAGTGTTTGACTTGGAGACTTCAATTCTCTGAAAAATGTTCAATTATTTGTTTGTCTTATCGCAGTCTTCGGGGAATGGATTTATCATGGCTTTGAGCTTCGGCTGTCAATGCTGATAAACCACCTCTAAAATATTCTCAGATCAAAGAGGCGTTGTTCAAACAATTTGAGAAGCTGGTGAGAGTTCTCTTTCCCCCCTTTTATGTGTCCAAAGTCTTGACTATTAGATTTTTGCTATCATTCTGTACATGTGTTCATTGTTGTTTTTAATGTCAAACAAAGTGGTATAAAGTTGTACAGTTTGGTTAATGTGGGCAGTATCCTTGGAGAGATTGGACAGATATTACCAATGCAAGTTACAATCATTTTTATTATTCCTCCTTAGGCGCTATTGTCCTCTCGGATGTTTGCATTGAAGTTAGTCCAAATTTTCAGTCTAAAAAACTGTTAAAGCTAACAACAAGAAATTACCTGACAATCATTATTATATATATTGCTTAGTATGGTATGGAATATTTGTCAAATATACTTAGAAATAAAATATAACGTAGTGTTAGTTGCAGGCGGGCATTTTTGTTGTATTTAAGACATGATTGTGTACTGTTTTGCATGTTCACTTAAATTTTATATAACTTGTTGATATGTGTTGCAAAGGGAAACTTTGTGGCATGTAAGAATGCACGCGTTGAATTGGGGTAAGCCACAACCGGAGCATGAAGGTAGAGGTTGTAATCTTAAGGGTTTAAGCTAATTCGGAGTAAAGCCGAGTATTTAGGACAAAGTTTCGGGGCCAAACGATGTTAGTGGTGAGGTTAGGTTGGATTAGAAAGGATCTGGCATGAGGGAGTTGTTTTAAATGTCTTGTGTTAATCATTGAAAAAATGGTTATATTTGACCATTATGTGTCTCACATGTTTAAGTTAAGGTGGCTTAATGAGAGCTACTTCGCCGGCCACGATAGTGTTGTATGATCAAACTCCTTTAAAGTTGAAGGGGAAAATACTAAAGACTGTCATATGATCATTGTTGGCCTACTGGTACAAAATTTGCGGGCTTCTACGAAGGAGTACTTCTAAAGGTTGGATAACACACATCAGCGGGAGACAAGAAAGGTATTTTGGAGGGTGTCATATATTCTCTTTGTATTATTGGGGGGGGCTAAATACAAAAATTAGCCTAATTTTTTTTATTACCTAATTTTTAAAAGAAAATAAAAAATTTGCAGAGTCGCTGCAACCACGCCCTTATATTCGCCCGTGACCCTTGCAAGATGCTAATGCTAAAGATGGATGTGCGGGGATACTGTAAGCGATAGAATAGAATTCAGTAATGAATTCATTATCTGGCATGAGACATTGGCAAGCAAACTAAGGGAAAAGCATTGCGTTTGTTTTGACGTGTGAGACGGAGACCTTAAGGGAGCACCTGGTAAAGAGTGGCACGAGGTGTGTGTGAGAGACAACTCTCACGAGATAAAGGAAGACACAAAATGACTTGGTTTGGAAGGATTAAAAAATATATATATGAAGCCATTGGATTTTGCATGAGAAGAGGTTCTCAAATCATAAGGGGGTAAGGAGAGGGGATGATAAAATCTATGTAAGATGACTACACGGATGATTGATTTTTTTTCAATGATTTTTTTCATGTTGTCGACTCAATGATGGGATAGGCTGTCGATTGATTGGTAAGAATGCACCGGGGATGACAATGAGTAAGAACTAAGAAGAATAAAAGTTTTTAGATTGAATATGACTTGTATAAAGGGAGCTTAAATTGATATGAAGAGAATTGGTTTACTTACGCTAGTAGCTCTTTATTTAAGATAATGGAGGGAGAGGAATTTTCGTGGATGAATATTGGAGATTACACTCTGTTTTTGTAGCTAAAGCTAATAGCCTTTCAAATTACTCGACTAAACCACTAATATGAACATCATATAGGAAAGCTGGCAATAACCATGCATAAAGTGTAAATTTCGAAAGACAATCATTTAAGGTTGGAATTCGAGGATTTAAAGCTAAGTGAGTAAGACTGAGTATTTGGAATGTCGGTTTGGTCTCAAGTGGGGACCAATGATGGAGTGGTGAGGTTGGACGGAAAGGACTTTGACCATAGAGTGATTACTTTAAGTATCTTGGTCAATCATGCAAAAGAATGGGGAATATTGCACCAAGATGTGACTCATAGGATTAAGTCAGGTGGGTTAATAGAGAGCGGCTACAGGAGTGTTATGCGATCGATAGCATCCCTTTAAGCTGAAGGGAAAATTCTAAGGATGCTATAAGACCAGTTTTGCTTTATGGTACGGAATGTTGGGCCTCCAAGAAAGAGATTTTCAAAAGGTTTTGGGGTCACCGAGATGCGGATGTTAAGATGGATGTGGCGGGGGAGACACTCTACGCGATCGAATAAGAAAATGAAGTTATCCGCAGAAAGTTGGTGTTGCAGATATTTGCAAGCACGTTAAGGGAAAAACCGCTTGCGTATGGTTTGGCATGTAAGACGGAGACCTCAGGGGGCACCGGTGCGAAAGAGTGGAAGAGTGGGAACAAGGGGATTTTAAACGAGGTAGAGGGAGACCAAAATGACTTGGTGGGAAGGAGTTAGAAACGATCCTGAGCTTGATTTGCAAGAGAGTGAGGCTCTCGATCGGAGGGAGTGGAGGAGGAAAATTTATGTGGATGACCTCCCGGAATAATCTCATTCGATTCATGTTAGCCGACCCCACATATGGGATTAAGGCTATGATTGATTGATTGATTGATTGATTGAATCATTTAATTTGAGAAAGCAAATGATCTCTAAGAAATTTGGCTATTTTTCAATCTACAATAACCCAATAAACAAAAACCAAAACCCAGAGAGAAAGCTAGGAAAAATTACTGACTATATATGAATATGCCTTACTATATATAGGAAACTGGCCAATAATCATACTTAACCTATACCTGTAATGTGTTAAAAGGACTACAACTTTAGACGAAGGATAATGATAGAAGTTTGGCTATATTCAGCCTACAATCTATTAATCTATAAATTATAACTAAATAGGCCATTGTTGACGTCAGCATTGTAAATGTATCAAATTCTCAAGCAAAATTTTTCCTCCAAAACTACTTTTGACATCKTTTTAATGTTTTTTTGAAAACTTCTTTAACTTATTTTTCCAAGATGTTATTAATTTCTTTTGTGCATAGTACTTTATTTAATGAGGCTAATGAGCTAAATAATAATTCATCAACATATCATATGTCCCATTTATATATCTTCATTCTCAATTATTAAATTTTCCTATTTCTACCATGTCGACCATACTTGTATTCTATTATATTCTAACAAAATTTTGATATGAACAAATTTTATSTTTCAAAATAGTGCATTGCACGGGCTACGTCTAGTATCCAAATATAAAACCCCAMAGGAAAAGGGGGAGAGAAGAGAAGGCTAAGTGCATTAAGGCATTTGCTAGAATGTCGACAAATATTTTATWGGGAAATTCTAAGCTATACCCTAGTAGTATTGTGTTTTCTAAGCTGTACATAAGCCTTTGAGAATTTCCTAGCTATATCCACGAACTGCTAATCATTAATTAGTTATACCCTATATCAAATTTAATAGTTAACCTTAGTTAACTTTTTTTAAAAATAAAATAAAATCCAAAAACCCAATTTTCTTCACAACCACCCACCCATATAACTGTTGCRGCACCACTACACGTGCACTTCCAAGCCCAACGTTGTTAAACGCTGCAACATAACCCAATGCCGCCCCACAATCCCTTCTCTGGTGGCCACTACCTACGCACCACCACTTGTGCACCACAAATACACGCCTCTCTCTGTCTCTCTCTCTCCTCGATCCTCATCACCAAAAACTCCCACCACCACCACAAACATTGCGCCTCCCCTCTCCTCTCACGAAATGGGCTATGGTTTGGATGGTGGATGTGGGCTCGCGATTTGGGTTAGGGTCAGGGTCACGAATTGGGTTAGTTTTTGGGTGGTGTGTGGGGTCGCAAATTAGTTTAGGGGGTTAGGGTTTGGGTGGTTGGGTTCGCAAGTGGAGCGGTGTTCGCTAGGTGGTTGGGTGTGGTTCACTAGGTGGGTAGGAATGGGTTTTGTGGGCTTTGGAGGGTGGGTGGGGCTAGGATATTAGAGGCCCAATTCAGGTTGATAACATGAGGCCCTTGAATTGAGGGTATCGACAACACTAACTCATAGTCAAATGAATAATTCGAACTATGAGTAATCAATAATTTAATGATTAAATTGGAAATCAAACRGTTAATTAGATTAGAAAGTGTATAACATTTTTTCACCTTTGTTGAAAAGGGGTAGAAAAGAGCATTTTAATTATGCTCAAAGAGTATTAATTTGAAAAAATTGTGTGATTGTTAATAATCAAATATTAAAGGAACAAATATTTAAGATTAGAATTGGAAAAATAATTTAGATGAGATAGTACATTATAATAATTGAGGCATTGTGATTTGAGGAGAATAGAATAAATGAAGGGTTCGTGGTTTTCATGGAAAAAAGAAGCAGAAAAGATACTTGACTCATTTGACAACTAAAAAAGAAGAAAATTGACAAATATGAAGCCCAAGAATCGAACACCAGTCTTTTGGGAAGCTACAAACACCATCAAAACACTGATGTGCCCAATGTTATCCACTAATAAACTTGTAAAACTAATATATAAGCGAATTTTTGAAGGTCCTTCTACCATACGAAGCCCTGCGGTACGCCCTGAGTATGGAGGGGTGGTGTATTTCGTGTCTGGAGAGGGTTTGTGGTGGTATTGGGTGGGGGTTTGTTGAGAGGGTGGTGGTTAGTGGTTGGGCTAGGTGTTTGTGGTGGTGCTAGGTGAGGTTCGTTGGGAGGGGTTAGTGCGTGGTGGGTGGGGTTGTTTGTGAGGGAGGAGGGAGGGTTTTGGGGTTTTATTTGTTTTTTTATTTAAAATTTTTTTATTAAAACTTAAGTAGGTTGTTTATAATTTATTTAATTTATTTATTTACTAGGAAGGGTATGACTAATTCAGGATAAGAGTTCATGGGTATAGGTTAGAAATTCTCAAATGTTTAGGTAAGCCTTAATAAAACGCAATAGTACGAGGGTTAGACTTGAATTTCCTATTTTATACTTCTCACGTTTTTATTTTAAATGGTACATTTCACTTTTAACCATTCATATATCATACTGTGACCCCATTAATTTTATACCCATGGGAAAAACATAGTCATGTGCTACTTGGGTTTGGTTCGTCTTGATTTTACTTTCCAAATATATATTTTTAATAAATTTTTTCATAATCATAATCTTCAAGAGTTATTTTTAAATTTAAAATTTGTCTGAAAATAGTGAAAAAAGGATGAAGAGAAGGTAATTTTTGTCACTTGTATTGGTTTAGAAGTGAAAATTGCAATATTTACAAAAAAATATGGCTTAAAAGACTCAATCTTCATTCCCCAGTTTTTTCTGATTTGTCTCTATTTTTTTTGTTTTCAACGCCATTAATTTGGAAGCTAGGTAACATGACACAAGTCAGCTTCGGCTTAAATTTCTAGACTAAGGCAATAATTGTCTTAAGAAGATTAGGGCCCGTTAATAAAGCATGTCTGGGTAAACTAAAATATGGCAGATGTATGGATTTATGTGTAATTTCAAATTTATACTTTTAGTGGATCCTTTTCACTTGCAACTAGGCTATAAGATAAGGTGTGTCATGATTTGTGTTCTTGTAAAATTATTAATCTCTATGAAAGCATTTTAACTTAATACAAACCCTTTTAATTACGTGGAACGATTTGTTGATACTTGGTCCTATTTGCTGTTTAATTAAGTGATTATTCTGTGTTTAACCACTCAACCCTGTCAATTAAAAATGCAGAAAATTTCTAGCACATAATTCAATATATTATGCCTATTTTAAATTTTATTGTAATGGGTTTTCTCATTATTCCCATGTGTATTATATTCTAATTCGCTAGTCCCATTTCCCCCTCCAAATCGCTCCTACTTATCCCACAAATACTACAAAAAATAAATTATTCCAACCCTTAAGTCATATAGTACTAGGAAAAAAAGGGAAAAGTAAAAAAAAAAACAAAAAGAAACAGGGAAAGAAAGAAAAAAGGAAGTGCACTTCAATTCTTCATCTCAAATGATCACCGTTAAACAAAATTCTTCTTCTCAATGATCACATTGCGCTTCCTCTTTGTTTTACCATCAAGAGCAGAAAAATCTTGAACTTTAAATTCCATTCAATTCTTTTACCCAAAATTTCATTCAAAACTTCTAGTTTTCTTTACAAGCAATGCCGCTCTAGTTGATGTGTATGGATTTTGGGCGAACTTTTTAATAGGCGTTTCATTGTGGGACGTAAGGATATAAAAATCTGGTAAAAGTTTCAATCTTTCTTCGAAATTCATTTGACATTGGTGATAAGTTATTTGTTTTAATTGAACTGAAATATAAACTTATTTTGTTTGATTATTGATGGATGTTGAATCAAGTAGCTACTATGTAATCTAGAGGAACCATCATGCTACTTGACATCCTTTTTTTGGGGGAAGAAGGAGGTCAAAAGAAGATGGTGATGGAACATGGAAGAAATAAGGATGAGAGAGAAAGATGATTAGGGAAATGAGGATGATAGAAACCGAGGCAATRGGGAAAGTTGTATCAATGGCCTAATGGGTTAAGATAACTAATGTCACTCACGTGATGGCAAYTATTAAAGAACAATTCCACTCTTTTTGTCMTTTTTTGTTTGGTTTTCCCTTTTTTTAAAATTAAACTAAACCTTCAAATATGATAACCTAACTTCTATTAATGTTGGCTTTGGAATTGGTCATGGTAAATTATTTTTTTAGTATATATTGTGGGTATAATTGAGAAATTGGGGAGAAAATGGGTCCAACTTGGAATTGTAAGATATGCATGGGTATAAGTGAGAAAAACCCTTATTTTATTTATAAATCAACATTCATCTGGGTTATCAGTATATTATAGGAATTGAAGAATATTTTCATATTTTWAATTGACTTACACACTAAATGATCCACATTAGTGATATATTCTGCGAAGTATATGTTAAAGTTAGATTGGAAATGTTGTGTCAAATTCTTATWAGTAACCCAGTCCATATAATTAATGGCTAATCATGTGATTACCTGTTTAACTTATTAAAAAAGGCTTGATATTTACACATTTATTCTTATCCTGTTCATGTTGTGTTATCATATTGGGTCAATTTTTGAGTTTTGACTGCTGTGCAACATTTTTTTCTTCCTCAAATTTTTGTCTAAAGAGCTGGGCCCATACCCCCTGAATTATCTATACTCTTTGACTTGCTACTWAGCCTACTAGTGCTTGATTATTTACTAATTTTGTTTGAATCAGTTACTGTCAGTGTCTTCAAAAGTTTCTATCCAGTTTGATAAATGAAAACTAGTTCTTCATAAGAGTCATACATTGAGTTTTCAAGATGCTGTCGTCTGAACATGGTTTCTCTCCTCTTCTCTCTATCCTTGATTATATATTTTGGTGACCTCTTCTGTGATGAAAACTTAAAGAAGATAGATAAATGCTCCCTGTTACATCTTATTTCATGCACTCTACTGAGTTGTATGGAATAGTCATTTTTTATTCATGTAGCGACCCCATTTGAGATTAGGGATTTGATTGATTGAGTCTATTGATAAGTATGGTAGCAATATTATATGTTGCATTTGCAGAATGGTTTTTAGGCATGTGTMGTTAGTGTTTATGAGTGATCAGTCATGACTGATCAGATTCTGATGTGTGGTTGTGCTCTCAGGTAAAACGATAATAGTATCGAARCAGCCGTATTTTTATAAAAAGGCTGAACTTTTTCCTGGGAGTGCTTTCGTAGTTGGTGCTGATACTGTCGTCAGGCTTGTCGATGTAAGATATTCTGCTATATATTTAAAAATGGAACTTTATGTCGTTTGATATTTGTATGAATGTTTTTTAATACTATATTTGACTGGATATTTAGGATCAGTTTTTTAAACTTGTTAATATATGCATGTCTGCCTGGATAAAATATAAGTGTTGCAAAGGGTTATGGGTCAAAGAAAAAGCAGACCTGTAAATGTTTCTATTATCTTTCTTTGCAAATTATCATAGACTAATAATTTAAAGCTAAGCTTTCAAGCCTTCAAGACTTGAGGAAGGAGCAAGTTATTACTATGTACTTGTAAATTGTAATGATGAAGAAAAATAAAACAAATTCTTCTTGGGAACGCGTGCCTACATGCTTGTTTATTAGTGCTTACAGGTGCCATAGCCCATACAGGTCAATGTCTAGGTGTTAGATTATGTCATTTTGTACACATGTGTTGTTTTTGTTATCTAATGTGAGCATGATACTATTATTTGGAGTTTCATAATAACAACATGGCTACTTGTTTAAAAACAGTGAGCACCTAGGCTGCATCTAGGCGGATTTTAGAGCCGAGTTCCATCCGCTCGAGTATCACAAGCTCGACTCGAACTCGTTAAGAAAACAAGCTCGCTCGAGCTCGGAACAACTCACGGAGCCTCAAATGTAGAGCTCGACTCGACTTGATTGCTTTCTTGAACTCAGACTCAGCTCGAACTCGATCGATACTCGAACAAGTTCAAGCTTGAATCAATACTTGACTCGAAACTCAACTCGAATCCGAATAGTAAGTTGAAAAGCATTTACCTTAATTAAGCTACCATGTTCTTTTGCGTGAATAGATTCTGGTATTTATAAGAATTCCTTAGTCATTGGATTTCAAAAACTGCCAAAATTTTCTTTTGTGCAGTATTCAATGTCCCTACTTGAAACGACATAAACTTTCTTTGTTATCACAAATTAATGCTTGGTGCCTACATTAGAAAGATTTTTGAACAGCTTTCATTTCCGGACTTGAATCCCCCAAAATCTCCAGGTCGTTTTTAAAGAGATATTCCCTATTGAAGTGACCCTATCGAACACTTCCTTCCAACAATTTTGTTTTTGCAGTTTAGACACCCCAAACTGAAATGGCATAACTTTCGTTACTCAAAAATCATTGTTATTAGTATTAACTATCGTTGGAAAAGATCTTTGGAACAAGCTTTTCGCTCATTTTGAATAATTGCAAAAATCTAATTAGTTTGCGAAGATATGCCCAGTTGAAGTTGAACCCGCTGGTCAAACACTTCATTCGAAAATTTTGGTTCGATGGCTTTGGGATATGACAAGTCATCTTAAAAGTGATTCTAGTAGTGTCCTACATGCTATTAATAGTGTAAGATGAGTCTCGCTTATTTATATGATTTTATATGATAATTTGTAAGATTAAATATTTTATTTTGCTTCTTTAATTGTACTTTAGTTAGAAGATCAGGTAATATGCTATCGATTTTAGTTGCAAGATGGGATTTAGACAATTGTATATGAATATGTATGTTTGTGTTCTTTTTCACAAAACCTCTTGAATGGATTGAGTCTCTTTGATTAATTATATATTGTTCTTCCTTAAAAAACTCATATTATATAAATAATAATTAAAATAGGCGGTCTCACGAGCTTTTCCGAGTCGATTTATTGTTGTCTCAACTCGACTCGTTAGCATTCTCGAGTGATCTCGATGCTCGAAGCCGGAGCTTTGAGCCGAGGGACCCTTAGCTGCATTCTATCTGTGGCTTCTTTCTCGCGAGCCATAACTCTACTGACATTGTCAACGGTATCCTGCATGACACTTGTTCTAGCATTGTGTCGTATAAATTGTGCTTTATAGTCATTTTTACACAGGTTACTCGGGGATTGTTTTGTTCTGTTTTTGTTGCTGTTATGTTTGCTACTTGCACTTACAATAAATGCACGAAGTATTGTACTGACTAGGTTGCCTCCATGAACATTTTACGCTGCTTACAAAAATTGTTATGCTTTAGAGGGTCAGTTGGACTTAGGTTATGGTAAGGGGTAGTGGCCTAGAGGTGTTAAACTTAGGTACCTCTAAGGAGTACGTGCCMCTTTAGAGGTGTTCAAGTGATATCAATGTTGGAAAATAATATCGTTTGCTTACAGAAGAAGTTTTTTTCTATTCAATTATGCATCATAGGCATTTTCATAGTTGTCTGCTGCATGGATCTCAACTCGCGTACTGTATATTCAACTGTCCTGTCTCCAGTATGTCTCACACAGCTAATTGGGTGTTTTACTGAATTAATTTGTAACCTCACAGCCAAAGTACTATGATGGAAGCTACAACAGGATGATAGAGGTACTCCTTCAATGCAAGAGTACCGGGTGCACATTTATCGTTGGTGGCCGAAATGTTAATGGTGTTTTCAAGGTAATTTATTTTTTCTGATCTAGGATATGTATATAACAGGTGCCTGAATATATACTTCCTATCTTCAATGGATAGTGAAGCATAGGCTTGTTAARATGCTGGGATGATCTTGAGCACGGGGTAGCTATTAACTCCTTTTGTGTWTAAAATTTAACTACTTAGTTTTCTCTGCCGGTGCATTGCATGGGGCAATGCATAAATAATAGTGATATATACTTTTAAGGGACAGTATATATWTGTACAATAACCCGATATATAATACTAATTTTTATTTAGTCTTATAGAAGTATAAAGGATAATGAGAGTGAGGTGAGTAATGTTAGGTCGAGGGTTTGAGTAGAATAGATGGTGAATATTGACCTATGTTGTCTAAAGTAGGAAATGGGCGGCCAAAGTAAAAAATGTATATGGATCATGACATCATGAGTGTAAATTTGTAATACTTGTATAGTTYTATACTTGTATGTATATGTTTTCAATTTTTTTGTTAAGTAAAATATATAGTATATTAAAATATTACCTTAAATAATTATCGAGCTGTTCGCGAGCCTAACAAGTCGAGTTGGGACTTGCTCAACTTGACTTGTTAAAGTCCCAGAGTTGAGTTCGAGCTCGAGCCGAGCCATCTCGAGTCGAGCCATCTCGAGTCGAGCTTTGACTGAGTCGGTCACGAGTTGCTCGCGAGCTCGACTACTCAATAAGCACCCCTAGTGATATTTCATAATACTTAACTATTTAGGTTTTTGTGCAATTGCTAACATTAATATTTTTCTAAGATATGCCCTCGAGTTTTTGCTACTCCACAATTTTGAAACCTTCCAAGCTGTACACCCCCCCGAGTTTTGTTTTTTTACAAGATTTTTTTTTTTTTTTTTTTTTTTTTTTTTTTTTTATTTGTTTTTTTTTTCTTTTTTTTTTTTTTTG
>SNQN01002143.1:11372-22427 GCA_008642245.1 Bassia scoparia | reverse complement strand
GATCTCGAGCTCGAGCCGGAGCTTTGAGCCGAGGGACCCTTAGCTGCATCTATCTGTGGCTTTCTTTCTCGCGAGCAAACTCCTTACCTGAATTGTCAACGGTATCCTGGCATGTGAACTTGTATCTAGCATATGTGTCGTATACATTGTGCTTTATAGTCATTTTACACAGGTTTACTCCGGGATTGTTTTGTTCTGTTTTTGTTGCTGTTATGTTTGCTACTTGCACTTCATAAATGCATCGAAGTATTGTACTGATAGGTTTGGCCTCCATGAAATTTTACGCTGCTTTACAAAAATTGTTATTGCTTTAGAGGGTCAGTTGGACCTTAGGTTATGGTAAGGGGTAGTGGCCTAGAGGTGTTTAAACTTAGGGTACTCTCTAAGGAGTACTTGCCGCTTTAGAGGTGTGTTCAAAGGGATATCAAATGTTGGAAAATAATATTCGTTTGCTTTACAGAAGAAGTTTTTCTATTCAATTATGCAATCATAGGCAATTTTCATAGTTGTCTGCTGCATGGATCTCAACTCGCGTACTGTATATTCAACTGTCCTGTTCCAGTATTGTCTCACACAGCTAATTGGTGTTTTACTGATTAATTTGTAAACCTCACAGACAAGTAGCATGATGGAAGCTACAACAGCGATTGATAGAGGTACTCCTTCAATGGCAAGAGTACCGGGTGCACATTTTCGTTGGTTGCCGAAATTTTAATGGTGTTTTCAAGGAATTATATTTTTTGCTGATTAGGATAGTATATAACAGGTGCCTGAATATATACTCCTATCTTCAATGATAGTGAAGCATAGGCTTGTTAATATGCTGGGATGATCTTGAGACGGGGTAGCTATATACTCCTTTTTTCGTTTTAATAAATTTAACTACTTAGTTTTCTCTGCCGTGCATTGCATGGGCATGCCATAAACTAATGTGATATATACTTTTAAGGACAGTATATTTTGGTTACCAAGTAACCCGTATATAATATACTAATTTTTATTTAGTCTTTTAGAAGTATAAAGATAATGAGAGTGAGGTGAGTAATGTTAGGTCGGGCTTTGAGTAGAAATTAGATGGTGAAATTGACCTATGTTGTTCTGAAAGTAGGAATGGGCGGCCAAAGTAAAAACAATGTATATTGGATCATGACATCATGAGTGTAAATTTGTAATTACTTGTATAGTTGTATACTTGTATGTATATGTTTTTCAATTTTTTGTAAGTAAAATATATAGTTTAAAAATTACCTTAAATAATTATATCGAGCTGTTCGCGAGCCTAACAAGTCGAGTTTGGGACTTGCTCAACTTTTGACTGTTAAAAGTCCAGAGTTGAGTTCGAGCTCGAGCGAGCCATCTCGAGTCGAGCATCTCGAGTCGAGCTTTGACTGAGTCGGTCACGAGTTTGGCTCGCGACGACTCTCAATAAGCACCCCTAGTGATATTTCATAATAATTTAACTATTTAGGTTTTTGTGCAATTGCTACATTAATATTTTTCTAAGATATGCCTCGAGTTTCTTGTACTCCACCAATTGAACCTTCCAAGCTGTACACCCGAGTTTTGTTTTTTTACAAGATTATCTGAGTTACTATTTTTTTTTTTTTTTCCAGTGTTTTTTTTTACAAGATTTTATCCCTGAAGAGTTTACTACCTTAACCAAGGTTGTTAAAACGTTTTAAAAAAAACACAAAAAAAAACAATTGACCCATCCACCCACCCACCCACCCCCATCAACCCAAAAACTAAACCACCCCAACCATCCAATTCACCACCCCTCCCCAACCTATCCAACCCAGAAAACCACCACTTCGCACCCCACCCACACCACCACATAAGTCTGCCACTACTCAACTCCACCAATATTGACCCAAAACAACCACCGCCACTTCCCATCACCAACAAATATCCTCGCAAATCAAACTACCAAAAACACCCAAAAATTTTATAAATTGCAAAGAATCGATTTAGAGTTTTAATAATGACTATAATCCTAAGTATCAAACAAAATCGAAGTAGTCTATTTGTTGGAGATTTGATGAGAGGTGCTTTTGCCGTATTGCTCGGTAGTTGTAGATGTGGACAAAAGGGTGAGTGTGAACATGGTTGATGTAGGTTGTGAAGGGTTGAGTGTGAAGTGGTGTGGAAGATCGCGGAATGTAGGGTCGTTGTGATGGTAGGTTGAGTGTTTCGAGGGTTCGGGTGTCAATTGTCTTGTTGTTGTCTTGTTGGTGTGGTGGTGAGTAGCTGGCGGTGGTGGGGTGGTTTGCGAGATGATTTTTGAGTGGATGATTGTGGTTTGCGAGGTTAGTGTTGGGTGGATGGGGGGTGGTGCGGTGGCGTGGTTATGAGGACAAGTTAACCAAGGTTTAAGGAGGACTAAATTATTGGGTATAGCTAGTAATTAAAGGTGAAACTCAGGTGCACAACTTAGAAGGTTTCAAAATCGTGGTGTTAGTTGGAAAACGCAAAAACGTCAGGGGCATATCTTAAGAAAAAAAACCCATAAATAAATCTAATGAATAAAATCGAATGTTTATCGATTTTTTCCCATATTCTATCAAGTTGAAGCGATGAACATAGTTTAATATATGAAAAGGTTAAATTAAACAAAACCAACACCGTCCAAATTTAAAAAAACCCTATGTTTTTTATAAATTTTTATATATATATATTATTATATATATATATAATATATATTATATTATATATAGGAATAGGATCATGTGAAAACACAAATTTTAGGTGAAAACTAAAAACTTTAATCTTGACCGTTAGAATTTGAGATGGACGGTCACGATTTAATCTATGTATATACTGTATTTCAATTTGGGGGTACATTGAAGGTTTAAAGGGGTACACGTGTACTGTTCATCAATAGTAACTGAAAGTCTTTGTGTACCCTTTACTGTTGTATGTCCCGCTAAAATGTAAAATGTATTCCACTTATTTTGGTTTTCACATTTTCATATAAACATGTGGTTTTCACTGGATCCTGACTAGACATTTTATGTGGATCCAATATAGCTTAAATTACCCTTAATGATAATTTGATGCATATACCATATTTAACTTGCATAATACGACAAATTCGAAAAATGAAAATGTTTATATATATATATATATATATAATATAATATATATATATATATATATATATATATATATATAATATATATATTATATTATTATATTGCGATGACTATGAGAAACATGAAAAGGCTTGTAATTGATAATATACTGCGATTTATAGAAAATGGCAAATGAAAGGTTGAAATTAAAATTTGTATTGAGAAAGTAACTAAGTCATTGCTTACACAAAATAATTAATACATAACACATAAAAAGTAGAAGGAAGATGAAGAAAGGCCATGTAAATAATAGATGGAATATGAAGATATAATTGCCATAAACAAAAAAAAAAAAATATAGAAAAATAGAAAAATAAATTAAATGTGAAAATGTCATGTGGCAAAATGTTAGATTAGAAGAAATGAGAGGAAAGTGCATGGTGGTACGACACACGTCATTTTAAAACTGTTGTTTTATATACTCCGTATTAAGTATTGATAGATATAGATGTCAAAACAAATACTATCTCCGTATTTTATTTATTGAAGTTTGTATTTATTGTTTGGGGAAAAAAATAGGAAAAGTACTTTCTCAATCAATAGTTATTTTTCTGATGTGAAAAAAAAGCAATAGTTATTTGCGAGGTATAAAATATTCTTTTGTTGCAAACAACTATTGATGGAGGAAATATATTGGAGTGAGAATGCGTCAATGGGGAAAAGTAAGGGAAAGTGGTAGGTATGACCTTGTTAAAATGCTGTAAAAGCATGTTCCAAAATGGATAAAATAATATGCATATATGAATAGGAAACAACCTAGTGAATTTAATTGCTTTTGCACAATTATCTAAGCATGTCCTGTACATTAAAAATAATATGGTTCTGTGTGGTGAATCCATGGAGGTTGTGAGTGACAATATGATTATAAATTTTGGGCAAAGGGGAGTATGATTTTCGAGTCTTCTCTTGTTGCAAAATGCAAAATTAATGGCACAACACATCTGCATGTGCAGGCCCTTGAAGATATTGATGTTCCTGAAATTCTAAAAGATATGTTCATCCCAATACCGGCTGATAAGTTTCGGATGGATATATCATCAACAGAGCTTAGAAGACGGCTGAATTTGTGAATCCCATTTGCGCTGACATCGCACGATTCAATCATAAGAAGATGTGATTAGATAATTGTTTTTTTGTATAAAATTTAATGTTAGATTCTAGAACTTCCAATTGAACTCGGTTGCGGATTATACTGCTCGAATTGAGACTCCCACTAGCATTGTACAGGACATGTTGATAACTTGATAATTTGATATATGAAACGACTCTGTTTGTCAACAGAAAATGCCACAACATAAGCCTGATTGTTAATGGGTTCASCGTAAGGTCATTTTACGATCCAGTCATAGTTCGATCTGGACTTTCATATGGGGGGTACCGTTCAGTTTTTTTTCCTTCCCTTTTTCTTGTGTTTCATATTTTTAATACGTATTAGAACTTAATTGAATTTGTAATTTTGTATTGAGTTTAAGATAAGTTTATAATAATAAAATAAAAAAGGGTAATTCCATTTCGTACCATTGAGTTTTCGACAATTTCAATTCGTACAATCGTTTTGTTTTTATTCCATAAAATACTGTTGAGTTTGTCTTTTCCATTCGATACCATTAAAGCATGATATGTTTGCGAGTGAGCGCGAGTGGAGAAGCGAGTGAGATGTTATTGAATATAATACTGGAGTATTGGTAGTACCTCAACACACTTTATCTTTTCATTATTTATCGACTAAAAGCCCGTCAAACAATACTCATGGTGAATTTTTGAGTCTGCAACTGCCAAAATACTCTGATATTGTCAAAACATATTGACACGTTGAAATGATATTAAATCAATGTCAAAACTCAGTGCGAGGATCCTTATTGGAATAAACAACCAAAGATGGTATGAAATGAAATTGTCCAAAAGTTCAATGGTACGAAGCTTGAATTCTCAATAAAAAAGTGTTGGAATTGAGACGCGATCAAGCACAAAGCGATATAGAGAAATAAAGAGAAAAAACGTATGGACAAGAAAAGGTAATAAAAGACACATATTTAACTGGAAAACTCAAAGAAGTGAAAAAATCCACAAACGACAAGAATAAATTATCCAATATATTGAAAGGACGAGAAGTACAACCTCGAAGGTAACAAGAATATGGTTACGACTTCAAGAACATATGATCAAAGTACATAGAAGATATAATTGTAAACCCCGTAGGAGTCGTAATCCACAAGATGAGATAACAAAGGTAGTTACTCTCTAGGAGTAAAGATATGTGTGTGTACACATTCCGGTAGCAGTTGTAACAATAAGTAAGATGGATATATAGGTAAGTAATCTTGGAAGCCAATCACATTAGTTCCAACCTTGGAGGCCAAGGTCTCAATACTTGGAGAGCAAGAATATGACAAGCCTTGCGAGAGCAAGATACCAATTATTTTGCTGTTTTCTTCTGAGACTTGTAGAGTAAGCTTGAACAATTAATGTGGGAATTTGTGACACCAAACCCAAACAAAAAGGGCAAAATTGGTCACAAAAAAAAACCAATTTGGCTAAGTCCAGAAACATCAACTCTATATCTTATGACAAAGGATTCGTATCACAGAATCAAGTTGAGAGCCTCGTACAAGAGTAGCATAAGAGGTTTGAACAAAATATTTCCTTGGAATTCGATCAAAATAAAACATTTTTTGATATGTTTGGTCTTCCACACTAGATATAACATTAAAAGTCATTGTATTTTAAACTGAATTTAAAATGAAATATTTCGTTAAAAAATCTTCCATATGTTATTCCTTGCACTCAACTCTCAACTTAGTGCTTTAATTTCATAACAACCAAATCAATTGGTTGTTGCGTGTTATGCAACGCTTAACACCAACTTAGCACCGATGTGCAATTTTCGTAAAGAAAGTATCAATTTTGTCACATTACTAATTGATTCAATTACAACCCATGTGATTGCCAACTTCATGACTTTCAATTTTGTTCGTTTGGTTAATAAGAGAGAAGACTGAACACATGTTGACGTGTATAGAGTAAAAAAATGATTGTTCGGCATTAGTTGGCGACTTGTGGGTTTGTCAGTGAGAAGGTGTAAGTTGTTTTTGGATAATGCATGAACTGAATAAGGACTAAAGAGAGATTTGAAAACCCTTTTGTGAAGAATTGTTTTTTGTTTATGCAAAACTAATTTATTAATCAACTTTTTCAACAAAACTATTTTAAAAAATTCTTTCAAAACCGTACCTTATATTTCAAATCTTTTCATATTACCATGTATGGTATAATCAAAATTCAAATTAATAAACAACTCCTATGCAATGTATTGTCATATGAAGTTCAGAAAAAAATGAAGAAAACGGATATGATGAAGAAGGGAAAGCGATTCGCAATAACAATTTAATTGCTAGATGGCTATATTTTAAATGAGCAAAGCATTATGATGAACTGAAGACACTTGCTAGAGAGTTAGGTGACTAAAACCTTGCTAGAATTTATGTTTTGGACTTAATTTTACTTCTATTTAAGATACAAAGAGGCAACTTTAATCGGTGACCATCTCGTAGTTGTCAGAAGCGATCTCATCCGCATCAAGTCA
Organism: Bassia scoparia; assembly: GCA_008642245.1. Lineage (NCBI taxonomy): Eukaryota > Viridiplantae > Streptophyta > Magnoliopsida > Caryophyllales > Amaranthaceae > Bassia > Bassia scoparia. The sequence goes on along the minus strand of SNQN01002143.1, from coordinate 15,713 downwards.
CTCGACTCAACCGAGCGAGAGCGATGCCTTCCCAAACCTCGTAGGAACCTGTAAGACAGCGATAGGTGAATTCATGACGACGACGATGATGTATATAGGCCTAGGAATCGACGTTTGTTTGATGTTGACGTCATTCTGCGAAGCCTTCCGATTCTGGCCAAGAAGCACTTGCACTTAGCCTTCCCTTTCTCCTTTCTTTCATTGTCCTCTTTTCCCATCTCAACGTCAAGCCGCGCAATTCCATCTCTTTCTTCTTTCTTTCTTTCTTCCTTTTAACCTTCAGCTTTCGGAATGCTACCTCATCTGCATGTTGTTCCTCTCCTTTGTAAGGGTGTCAATTCCGTGCTCTTCTAGTACTTGACCACTTAATTCAAAAGAAACGAGTGCCTTCTTTTCCCTATTTTATGTACTTCCAGCTTAACACCATTCAAGAGACTGGCGGGTGATCTCATAATGATGAAGTTGAAGCCTTCTTGGCGCCGGGCCTTGTCAAGCAACCCATTTTTTCAACTCCATATGTGGCGCATTGCCAATTCTTTCAGTAAAGAAGAAAATCCGAAGAAGATTTCTTAAGAAAGAGAATGAGAATGAGTGAGATGTAAGATGCTAATATGACAGGTTGCATTTAAGGCAAATGGAGGTTCGCAGTAACTTCCGTATAATTCTGTCCCCTAGGTGCCTCTTCACCTTCTATCTTCCCGTTGGAAACGCTTCAGACTTCTTAAACAATTCCGCGTGTCATCACGTGAGCATACTTTAACTTTTTTAATCCAAAGAGATCATCAGTCACCTCATTTTTCTGAAAATCCCACGTAATCACCTACCCTAATAATTTAGTTTAAACAGTCTATTTAATCACACAACTTGTCATATTTTCGAGAGAGCGCTTTCTAGACTGGATGTCTTGACCATAGACTTTTGATGATCTCCTAAATTGGTGTATACTGTCTTAGAAATTGCCACGAATTAGCCACTAAATTACACAAAATATAATATTATCAACACATATTACTTATATATGCTATGTCTATAAAAATTGTGACCTATCGTTTAGCTTAGATCCAATGAACATACCTGCTTAAAACACTTTGAAAGGATCCCCCTCCCATTATGATGACAATTTCACAAGGATGTGAATGTCTATATGTAGTTAATTGAAGTTCTGGCATACCTCATCCTTTCACAGTAACTACGTATTAAATTTCTTTCTATAGAATTCAATATACTACCTGAACGCTGACTTTCTTTTATAAGATTTAATACTACTTGCAATCTTTTACTGCTTTGTAGAGCGTGTTCTCCTCCATAATCTATCTGCCATTAATTCAATTTGCCAATTGCAACTCGACTATTGTCTCAATATGATAAGTTCACATCTCCTAGCCACTATGGCAGATTTATTTAGAGCATACAAATTATGTCTTGCAATATGGTTCTATGCACCAATGAATCAACTTGATAAAGATGTCATTCTTTCTACATGCATTGTCATTACGAAAGTCCAATATAACAGCACTCATTTAGCGCATGTAACAAATATATGGAAGAGATATTGTCAATCTTGTGAAATTATTTGTGCTAGCCATCTTAATCCCTTAGTTATTGATATTGTTTGTGGGCTTTGCAGCGCTTGCCACTATTACGAGCTTGTGCATAAGTGTTCAGCCGTGTGTGGAATTGCCATTTGGCATTGTTGTATTTTTCGAGATATTTATCATATAAATCTCTTCTCCTCGTGAAGGATTTGAACGCCTTAATACCTACAAGTAAATAGTCTCTCGGAATCCTAAATTCGGTGAATATTTCTACCTTCAAGAATATACTAAAATCAGCTACTCACCAACATTTCGGAGCTTCTTTCAGATAATGCCTGAACACATACAAATCACCATCTTTATGAAGTAATTATAGATATAAAAAATTATCGGAGCACATCAAAGTCGTGATGTCCAAATATATAGATACGTTGTTAAAATGTTTCCCCAAATCTTGTCTACAATCGACCACAACCTCTATTATGAGGCTAAGGCTTCATTAATGTGGAGTATATTGAATAACTTATCAAATGTAACATGGAGCTTTACTGCATTATTGGCTATATGAAACCCAATTAGCTTGGCCACAATTAGTCGTTACAACCTTTAGCATGATTGTTAAACAGATCTCCTTCTGACTAGAAGGCCAAAAGAACCCCATCGTTCACGCAATGTAGCTCATACCTGACTACGTGTCTGAGTCCTGACTGATGTGACCCACAAATTCCATATGAACTTCATTGTCGTAGTATTAGGTAAGAACCTTTTTTGTATTTACTTCTATCCATCATCTTAATAAAGAAAGCGACCTCTGTGCATACTTTCCTATACTTGCAGCTTATTTAGTCCCAAGAGGAACTTATACTTATCGAGCTGCTTGCTCTCAATTAGACACTACATTTGCAGAAACTTTCTTGCCTAAGAGGGTTCCCTTTCAAGTAAATCTCTAGTGATCTGCCATGGCTACCAGTTAGGTCATATATCCTACACACACATTGACCATATATACCTCAGGCTTCAAATCTCAGCTTTTTCTAAAAATTTTTGACCTTTAAATGACACTATAATTTTCTATTACATCACTTGTCAAAACAACCATTAGGGATCTATTTTGTATAAGAATTCCCGTAAGGCAAGAGCTATTAAGTTAAGTCTCTATGGTGCTCGTCCACCTAACTAGTACATACGGATTTATATGACTCCACTATGTGTTATCAAATGTAGGTAGATTAGACATACATACTCAATATAGTAAAATATGTACACCACCAGAGAGCAAGAGGGTGGTATTTTTCTCGTACTATATTCTTAGAACCCACTTAAATTGTGATAATTGACAATACCCTCTTTGTGGCAATCTATCCAAAGAGTGCCCTGAACACCTTTGAAAAACCCATTATCTCTCAAGTCTGGAGAATCTCAATAAGCAAGATGCTCCGCTACCATAATTATCGAAGTTCTTTACTATGATTGACCTCTCCCATTCGGAGGAAATTTAGAGAGTGCCAAGACTTTCTTCACAAGCTTCTTGGTAGAGAGTCTTATCACATTCCCAGCTCCAAGCTGAATCTATATTTCGCTTATCCTCAGAACAGAGAATAAATTGCCAGCCGTATACCTCACTATCATAAATCATCTGTATTGTATGATCGTATATCTTAATATGATTGCATATTTAGGACTTTTACGCGTTGTAATAGGACTTTTGCAGTATGGACTGGCCCTCAACACCCACAAGCATTATAGATCATGCCATCTCATATTAGATTTAACTTTAAGGATTAATAGATTACATTCGTCAATAGTATGTTGCATATTGCTGAAAATAGCAATAATTTATTACTTAAAGAAAAATGAAAATAACGAAAATCCTCTAATCGTGAAAAAAAATTGCCAAAAATAAAAAAAAGAAAGTAAAAATAGGAAATTGCAAAAATACTCAAAAAATTGTGTAATAACATGGAATTTGCATTCAGTGTGATTTTTCTTTTTCTTGTACGATTCCCTTATCATTTAGGAAAGTAATGCCATGTTAAGAAACAATCGCATTTGAGTCCAGTGATCAAACGAAGCAGTCTGATTTATTAAAAGGAAGTCGATGTTACATAGTGCAATGAAAGAATATCTAGAACATTATTCGAGAGACCTATTGGACCATCGCAAAGGCTTAATCAATAAAACAACAGTGTATAGAGTTTAGCGATCAAGAATACGATCAATATTACCAACCGACTCCACTGCTCAAATTAGTGAACAAGAAACTCTCTCTGTATAAATATACAAAATGTTACTCAATCAACCGAAACTGAGGAGAGTATAATACAGATAAAATCAACAATTTCACAAAGAACGTTGAAAATACCCAATGATAACTTAAAGTCTCACCACCAACGTTAGAACTAATGGCGAAAATGTTTCCTCTAACGAACTCCTTGCTAAACAGGATCTCATAAAGAGAAGTATACATAATTGATGCGCGCCTACCTTTACTATTAAGAATTGGACAATAAATTTTCTCGACTCACACTATCATCAGCATGTCCTGTCAAGTTTGTCCGCTGAACTGAACTCTTCACTCACACTCTCAATCTACCCCATCTTATATTGATTCCATGCCTTTAATCCATTACACTACAACGAGCTTTCAAGGCAGTCTTAACTCCTCACATTATCTAATAACAGCGGCTTTCCACTTTTGTCGCTCTAGTAAAGCCAAAAAATTGGTATGTATTCACCATTGCTACTAGAAAAGGCAAAGCTGAAACATGAAAGATGTAGGCGTCTCCCTTCAGGTCTTCGCTGACAA
>SNQN01002142.1:60020-76810 GCA_008642245.1 Bassia scoparia | reverse complement strand
AATCCACCACAAATCAAATCCCATGTCTCGTGCTTTCGCCGGTACATCGTGATAATCCAATGCATGGCCTTAATGCTCTTCTACCGCACCAATACTACTCATCCGCCCACTCGTCATCCTTACTGAACGATACACCTAATGACTTCAAGATTGGCGACCATAAAATTGTGACCAGCATGAAAATAAGTATAGCTTCCGAACGAAACTACCAAACAAGACCACTTCATCATAAAATTATTAATTCCGTCCCTCAATAGCTGACACAAAAAACAGAACTGTTTCCTTTCACGACTAAACTCACGATGCAACCCCAACCTCTTAAATACACAAGACTCCCCTAAAAACGACTACTGATTTGAAGTTTCAACTCTGAACCCGTCCCTCATCATCCACTAATTACGCTTTAACTTCAAAAAACATTACACTATTTATAGAAACCCAGACACCAGCACCGTAACCTAGTACTTCTACACTATCATACAGAACGACTATATTTGTAGATCGCCTCAATCCTTCTCAACAAAAATCCAAGCAACTTCCCCCGAACCCACCAAAAAACACACTTATGTATGACCAATGAATAATCCCAATCGAAGGTCCTGAAAATACACAAATCCAGTTTCAACATTCAATCATTCATCAAGTAAACCAATATCCGCCAATCCACCCACAATATTGATAACCAACCTTGTAATTAACCCGGCTTTTAACGCCAAAGCTCACCTTATACAATATACCCCTGAATAATAAAGCATACACTTATCGCTCTACATACTATTACATCACTTACGCCTAACTAAAGAGCATGCCCGCAATAGAATCACAAGTTCAATTAATATATCTCTCGATACCTTTAACGAAATCACCACATCCCATTGTACGAGCTTCGACTAAAAAACTACGTACCATCCACTCATGAACATCCAGAAACCCCGCCAATACCTTTCACTTCCCATCACACTGCACTTCTCCCCCTGAATACATCGTAGGTTTAACCCTCTATATCATTGCATTCTCACCCCGGAAGCCGATCATCCTAAACAACACATCACATATTCCCTAACCCAAATATTGACCTTGGTGTTCACCAAATTCTCCCCAAACTCGCACCTATGTCACACATATCCCATATATCAATGACGCCATCGCTTGATCACAAACACATCCACGTCCAAATCTGCACTTCTCTTCCCTCGTATGAACTTCTCCTATGACCCTCTAACTACACAAACATCCCAGATTCATCCCATACTCCTACCACCATATTGCAAACAAGCAAACTATATGAATGCCCCTACATATTAACAACCCCAGGAATTAAAAGAAATCTACTATAGAACTAATCAATCACAATACTTCCTGCCCCTTTCCCACAAGAAAAAACATACCCTTAGATAACATTGCCCGCCAAACCACACGCTAATAAACTCAAGTTCCATCCCGCATTGAGTTCTTGATGCAGTCATGTATAATTGAAATTCTGAATCATAAACCGTCGACTCCGACCTCATCCAATCACCAACATACAGTGTAACTACTATGAACTTACAAAACCATCGTTAACACATACCTATCCATCCAACTTAGTCTCAAATTCTTACAGTTTCTCCTCCTCATTTACTGACCGCCAGAGCAATCCCTACAATCACTCCACAAACATACATGTCTCACGTTCTTTTGCTTCTGTTTCCTTTAACATACTTTAATCCTATCCACCAACTTGTCCAATCTCTTTCAATTCGTCAATTTCATATCCACATCCCTTGTATTCCACACAGAAATCTATATCTCCGATTTCAAATGCAATTGTCTAGGTGACAAATTACTCCCTATTCCAAATATCTCCATCACATCGGATCTACCACCATCATCCTAATCCTCTCCCCTTGAACGTCTCTTACTTGCAACCTCTTCTCGTTAGATCCTATGTGCTCTGAACCCGAATGAATCTCTCCATTCCATGTAGATATTCCCACCTCTTGATCACAACCGCTAAACCCTAACAACCATCAACAGACGCGAAAAACAACACATCTTCAAATTTGAAATTAGAATTGCGATCTTTTTAACATTTCACTCCACCAGTCTTTTACACCATAATCCACATGACTCATAGTTTACTAACTATAAATCTCAAAAAGTTCAGAATTTTAAAATTATAGATCTAAGAGCACAACCATAAGCCCATGCCTTTAGATGTTACAAGTATTGGGAAAAAAAACTGCACCATGATCCTCGCTCCCTAAACCCTATCTTCCTTGTACACCATAATGATCATCGTCGGTCAATGCCATCAATGATCCAATCTAGATTTACCTCTTTCTGAACTGTGTGATTCTCGACTTAGTGGCGGAATGAGATTCCCCGTGGCACACTTTCTTCCACATTCCTCAAATCCCATCTGAACCACAATGGTAACCCATCCTCCAGAACAAGATAGCAGTTCTTCTGTACGCCCAGTTGCATGCACCTAGAAAGACCGAGTGCGATCCCTATAGAGATCGTTGGGAGATGAGCGATGCTTTCTCCATGCACCCTTCGTTGTATAACTCTCAGCATCCTAATAATGCAAAACCCTATCCTGACCCACCTACCCTTACCTCACATACACCTGGATACGACGACGTCTGTGCATAATTTATCGAACCCTCTGGCCCTTGGATTCGGAGAGAACACGAATGCGGTAGACCGATCTACTGAAGTTTACCCAAGGCTCCACAATTTTACCCTTCCTTACACTACTGTGCCCACTTGCTCCGCACGATAGAAACTTCGAACCTTCTGTTCTGTTCTGAGCGCTCCCAATGACCGCTCAAGATCAGCAATTGGAGCATCAATCCTCGAAAACCCGTAAAATTGATCAAATTCCACCAACCATTAATCCTCTCCTCCCCTTAAGGCTTAACATTCTATTTAGATCACAAATATAACATTCGTCTCTACATTTCAGCTTCGTTCTCCACTCTCTAGTTCTCGCACTCTAACTTCTACTATTTCCCACAACAACCCATTCCAGAAACATAATGTAAAAGTACCAAGATCTGACGATCATCGCGATCTAATCCGAGTCAAAAACACCAAATCTCGACCTAAGAGAGAAAAAACACTCAGACCCAACTTAACCCGACCACCCTGAATCTAATTGCACAAAGACAAATAAATAAAGTATAAAACTAAGTGTATGTTAATGGTCAGAATCTCCCAAAAATATATCACCTATATATAGCAACAGGAAAACGTAATAACCCAAGTTAGAAAATCTAGAAATCTTTATGAATGCATCAGTAGATCCTTAAAACCCTCGTGCTGTCCAAATAAAACATAATTGCATTTCGAAATCTTATGCTGCCTCAAGTCACAATAGTATATTGCATTGGGTTTCCATTACCAATCACCACCCCCACATGATAATTATAGCAAATCAACTCATACTTTACTAAACAAGGATCTACCTAACAGAGCAACCATTCAATACTTCGTATCAATAACACAACATTTACATTTTCTTCTACTTTATTCAAATCGTGGCATTATACAAAAGTAAAATCAATCAAGTAAATTCAATCAATAACTAATTACGACAATCTAATTCAAAGATTTCACCCATATGAGATACCAAAAATAAAAGATTAGCTTAAAAACCAATCTATATAACAAACCAATTCCACATTCTAGATATTTAGAGATGAAAAGCAGAGACATCAAAAAACACCAAAATATAAACCTTGTTCTCTAACATATGTCAAAACCACAAAACCAATATCCAAATCATTGGTAAGGGAAAAATCATAATTTGATTGGGATCTCATGCATACATGAATGATATGATAATACTAATAAATACTTTAATAAGTTCATAGCATATCTATATCTAATATTTCATCAACTCACATAAAATAACATAATCATACATATAAGACTATAAAATACTATGAATCAATATCCCCCAGTAATGCAGAAGACAAAACTACTCCAATAAGGATGATACATTAAAATGGTTTAATTTTTGAATGCAAAAACAGAATTGCAATAATGCGATTCAATTATACTATTCCTTTCGCTTTACTTCCACTCTGTTTGATACCAAGTTACCATCCTCTCCCCTATTTTCTCTAACTTCTCATCGAGAAGTTAACTTATAAATCCTCAAATGCCATCAGTCCAAACAAAAAACAAACAAAATATCCAAAACACTAAAGTTATTAAGTAATTGGAGAGCTCACACACACACCAATAGAAATGCCATTAAATTTTAAATTACCATTCAAAATCACAATTCTTCACTCTACAACATTTTTATCTAACAAAAACCTATAACCATACACACAAAAGTTATCACTCTTAATTTTGGGTCAACAACCGAGAATATATTTCATCAAAATATGATAAACAACCCAATTAAACATAATATTTGGATTATTTAATAGGTAAGAAAACAAAGATATCCCTGTCCCCACTAAAAAGAAAATCAAACATTATTAAAATAACCCTGAATAAATAAAGTACCTATGCATTTTCGAAAAATTACTATCAATTTAAAATGTACCAAAGAATGTAAAATGACTACAATGGTACCCCTCTGATGTCCCAAAGTTTTAGATTTCACCACAACCATTTAGCTTATTTTATCAACTCCTTTTGTTAAGCAAACACTATTATGCTCGTCAACTATTTTATAATTTTTAATGATCTTTTCAAGACTATTAGCTACCCACCCTCGACGTATTCATAATATTTATAAGATTAACTTTCATAGAAGTACACCCATAATTAGGAAAACCATGTACCTGAAATAGGTATTTCAACACATTTGAATCACGAACAAGATTGATTATTTACAAAACTATCAGTTAATGTCGCCATAAGATCTACAAAATAAAACAAATACATAATGATGTCAAACAAATAAAAATTAAAAGTAAAATGATGCATCAACTAAAATTGAAAAGGGAACAAAATTCAAAAAATACAGGAAATGAAGCAAAAATAAATTACACAAACAACATAAGTTTTCTTCTATCCATTATCGAAATAATTTTACCGATTCAAAAAATACAAATATTTTTTTTTTGAAAGATAAAAAAAAAACGCCAAAAGCAAACTATTTTAGAAACAATAAAAATCAACCATAAATTAAATAGAAAACAATTATATACAATAAACAGAACTCAAACGGATATATACTGCGAATTAAAATTAGACCAAGCAAGAAAACATTGTGGGAAGGGCAAACATATAGTTAATTTTAATTTAAAAATGTTTAAATATTTTAGACAATTCTGGCAAACACTCCGAAAACATATTCTCTATTATAATTCGAAGAAGGTTCTCAGAGTCTGTAAAGAGTAAGATCAAACTAAAAAGGTCCTATACTCTCGCTGAACAAACACTGATGTTAAAAGAAAGCGCAGCACAACATATACTAAGAGGAACACCAAATAGATCGTTGATTGACACAAGCGAGCACGAAAGCATCGCGCTGTGCACCAAAAATTCTGCTATTTTCTTATTTCCGCTGAACAAGATAAACAATAAACTCCAAATATTCCATAAACCAAAAAATATTGTCTATTGAATATCAATTTTGATACTTAGAATTTTTTAACTCTGACTTCAAATTCAACAACCTTCAATCATGAATATATCGACGAACAAAAGCAAAGACTGACCCAACAACAACAAAACAAAAGACGCTGGTTCATATAAAGTATTCAATACGAACCCAACTTGTAGTGCCCTAAATATGAGTTAGAAAAAAAATACACCCTATTACGTGTTCCGACTAACATTCATGAGAGAACAACAATATCTCCCCACCAGAATTAATGACGTTGTTGACCGATTTGTCCTAATGCCCACCGATTCTCAATAAACTTGAGTTTTAGTTTTATGGTTGCCTTTACTGGCCATAGTTTTCTATTGAATTATACAATGAGAAAAATGATATTCCCTAGAAACACAACAGTTCGCGAATAGAACCAAATTGTACAACTATATGATGACCCCCAGCGAGTATGATTAAAAAAAGACAGTTTACCACGATGAACAAACCACCGAATACTTAACCCAACAAAACAAAGAGTAACTTATAACACTTATCACAGTTTAATATTCTGGTACACTCTTAAAATACTTTAAGAAAATTAATACAACTCCAAACGATGCATAGGAGCTTGCTCTACTAAACACTACAACCTCTTAGCAATAGAGATATAATCAGGTTAAAACATATTCAATAAAGAATCTTCATGATCATTAATAAATATTATAGATCATGATTAAACAAACACGATCCAAATCCAAGGGAAATAATCCTATTATTAGACATATAGACTTAATATAAATTAAAAAAATAAATTATGATTTAAAAAAAAGGAATACATATACATAGCTCCTACTACTAAGTAACTTTGAAAGAGACATATATGATACCTGAAATCATACAATTTAGCCTATTATTAACTGAGATGCAAACAATGACCATATCTCACCAATACAAGAGCAACACCACTAAACTGATATTACAAGTGAAAAAAAGGAAGAGCAAGAAGTAGCAATGAATATCTATTGAATAAACATAACTACTATGTTGATTGAAACCAAATAGCCAACATCCTCATTAAACACAAACAAATTCCAGCATTACCGAGCATGTATGACATCACGAGAAGAACTTCTAATATTAAACCAAAACACATTACTGCGCTAGTATACAACATCTTTAGATATAGTCGAGATGAAGATATAATAAAGTCTATGAAAAATTAAAGCATCGAAAAATTGACCCTTAGCCGGAAAAACGACACAATTCTCAGTTGTATGTTTCTGGGAAAATCTCTTAAAAATCGTAATTCAATATACATGACTAATCAAAAACTACACACCTATTTGCAGACCAATGTTAGCATGAAACAAGAAGTCTCATGTACCGAAAACAGACAGTAGAAAAAGATTTTCTTTTATACTTGAAAAAATACACCAAACCTAGATGAAGAGCCCAATGCGAACATCTGACAAAACACTAGTAAAGACTTTTGCAATGGCCACACACATTACATCTAATCCAACTCGCAATAGATAAGGCACCCACTTGACATGTTATAAACAAATACGTTAAGTCTTTATTCTTATTTCAGAAAACGATGTGTGCGTAGATAATATACATTACTTTATACTATCGACTAATTTATTACATGTCAGTTTCAGAAATTAAGTAGAAGAGAAAAAAAACACAATACGTCACACAGATACAAAATCACTGAGACGACCGTAAAAATTATTCAGCTTACAAAAAAGTATAAACAGCTAACTTCTCACACACAAAATCATTAATCAACCACAATTAAAATCGAAATCTCTTACCATATAAAAGCTCCATGAAATTAGTGAACATAAAAAAAGCCCGTTTTAATTAAGTCAGAAAGTGATACAAGACAGGAAATCATAAAATCATTGGAAATGCCCGTATAAAATAACTCCTATTGTACTACTCGTCCTCTGTTGTTCAGTTTGTTTAGATATAAAAATTACACTATCAACTATACCGTGTTCCCTGTCTATGCTTACATTTCATCTTTATAATAAATATAAACTTTTTTTTAATCAAATACACTATTGACTCTTTAGATCGTAAATTAAGTAAATCTCATATTACCATCATATTTAATTTAACTCAACACTATATTTCTCGATTTTAACACACCCAAACTCATCTCCTTGCCACGTTGGATCTTTCGACTAAATAAAAGCAGAAAAAAACAGTATTAGCTTATAAACTATTCAAACTACATTCAGTCCTTCAAAACTTAATTTATAAACAAATATAATACAACGTACTCTCCAGCGAGTAATCAGTGATACCAACATATGTTTATCCAAATTATAATTTCCCGGTGTCTATACTCAACCGATTTAACTTTTCAACAATAACAGTAAAAAAGAATAGAAATTGAGGAATCCCATTAATCCACTGGGGTAACCACAACTTCATACGACTTAAGTTTTAGGTCAAAAAAAAAAAATAAATAGCGAGAGAATGCAGTGTGTTAGTGTACGCCCATGTGATTACGAACTGGTGATATTAGTTTGCCTAACGCTCTAATATGTCATTTTGAGAAAGATACAATGAACACATGAAGTTACAATTCGAAAAAAGATATTCTTCTAGTAAGAGACTAGAGCTATGAAGTTGCACAATTATGTACATTCTAACTTATCATTAAAGCTTTCATACAAAAATATTTTGAATATATCCAAATCAACCAGTCCTGATTGCTTGATTTATTTTGCCTCGTAATCCACATTCCATCATTTATCAGCCTTCTGTGATAGATAATGCTAAGATAATCATAATAACCAAATATAGACTTAATAGCTTATATAAATGTGAGTCTAGTTAATACTTCATTCCACATCATGTATACTTCTGAGGTTAGTCATCTATTATCTAAATATTATACAAAAAGTCTCCATATGATAGAATTTTCTCAAGACAGAAAAATAAACATTTGAATTAAAAATCATGCGATACCCTACATTTTTTTAGATACAGCAATTATTACTACGACGCTTACTTAGGAGTATTACATGCATGAATATCTCATTTAAGAGTTATGTATTGCGTGGTTATTGAAAAGACTGAGAGCAACAGTACAATAGATTAAGAGTGAGAATTTGATATCATAATAACATGTGTTGTGTAAAACGTTGAGGACTTGGGGGCTTCTAATGCGAATTCTGCGATAAACAGAACAATTATAAGAAGCATTGATAATGGATATAATCCACAAATTACTATTTTTTGATCGGTGATAGAGTTTAGGTATATTACTTTAACCATTTGCGCACATATATACATTAGTGTAATTTATTGATAAGCATTGAGAGTAGAAAACTATTAAACTTGTTAGGTATCATATTATGTTCCTTCGGTTATATGGGTTTGGTGGTTAGCATTGTAAACGGTGAATAATATGGTAGAGCCTTAAAGCGAAATACTTCTTCATACATCTGATTTTAAAACGATTCACAATATTCTACTTGCTATAGAATTGAAGAAGCCCAATCGTCATAACCTAAGCAACGCCTGCAAAGTGCAACGAAGGCAAAACCTGAGAAACCTGATGGGACAAGACACTTGATAATATACCAAGCGTGAGCCTAACCCTTGAACTTATCCCGAATCATTGTTGTTGCAAGTATTCAAGTCTTAAAAACTTGATTTTCAAGTGTGGAATATAAACCTTAGATACTTTTTAAGCTCCTCAATTTGTTGCCAGAATCCTTTATGAAATAAAATATTCCTAATCTAATCTTGTAAACAGAGGAACTAATCTATACGAGAACATACCTATATCCATCCACACTTGCACCAAAATGCCGTTGAAAAATTAAGATAAATTTCACATACTAACTCATCTACTCCCACAACTTATCAATATGATACAATATCTGTGGCTATCAAGTTTAGATCAATCTCTTAGATAAGTAGTTAAAAGCAATCTTTAAGCATCAAAACTTCTAAACCGTAAAAGTTCTCTGTTAATCAAACTCTACTCATTGTCGTTACTCAAACACCAGTTCTGTCAAAAGCCCAGAAACATAAAAACATTGCATAAACAAAAAAAAAAATTTTGTTAAATCCAACAATCCTCTTAATACCAACCCCACCTACTCAACCTGGCTATTGGCCACGACTGCACATACAAATCTCCCAACTTTACCACTAATCATAGCTACCTCCGTATAGTTACGCCATTGGCATTCCATTTTTAAAAACACATATCATACCACCAAATGTTTGTCTGACCTATCCTATCTTTCTAATAAGTTTCCTCGATCTTAGAATAAAACCATATGACAGACAGATTTTCGCTATAAATGATGAGCACACCAACCTTTATATAACATGTTCAAATAGCCAATTCTAGCCTCCTATTTCTAAACTTCATCTATCCACCCTCTTGAGTAAAATATCTTTACTTAACTAACCTAATAATTCCTTAATTCTTATGCTCCCGAAGAATACAACTCTATATTGCTCATACCGCTCACTCAAAAGAGAGTTATTGTCACCCTTGTCCTACCCTTTATCCCAAAGCTAAGATTAAACCATTACACATATTGAGATTTAGACTGCAAATTCGTTAAATTACATTCCTTGATTTACCGAAGTTGCATCTAATTCACTTCGTTTGATATCAACATTCCTCTTAGATGAGAACAAAAGGCCCTATAGCCTATAAGAACATTCGCATCGCCTTAGGTATAGAACCTCTGTATACAGCTCCCGCTGCCTTCGACTATCGTTCTTACCATTCCTGTTCATATATAGATAAAATCAATCAGCGAAAAGTTGGCTACGGCTAATACAAGAGAGGTAAACCAAGCGCCTCCGTCCGTAGAGATGAACTTGACAGAAAGATGTAAAACAACCAGTTCATAATCTACGCCTACATTCCCCGTGAACAGAGAGATCAATGATTAGTTGACATTATTCTCCCACTCTCCGAAAACGTATCAAGTGGCATTGTACCCCACTTCTTTAAATACTATAGTGTTGAACCTAGAATATTAATCAATACGCAAAACTCATCCCAACACCATCAAATCCAACCTCTCAAAACATTACAAAACAACTATACCACAAAAATCACGCATCCAGTTCTACAAGTTCACCTCCCAACCACTCTAGTAAATTAAATATAAAGACACCTCGACCCAACCTCATCACCAAAGGATCCTCCAAAGAAATTTGTCATTTCTTCATACAAGCGTCAATTATGGAGAATTACGTTAAAGATCAAATCAAAAAGAAAGAAATACCTACCAACAACAACATACATGTTAAATCAGACACACCTATATCTCTAGGAACTCCTCTTCCTACAATCGCAAACACTACCTACACCTGAAAGACACGCCGGAACTGCTTTGATGAAGCATATACCAGCGAAGAATCACAAAGCATGAACATCCCTACTCGTTTGTCCACTTATGTCTCTTGAGCACAAGAAGGCTTTTATGCGCGCAATATAAAACTACTTCATCCCACCCTCTGATCCTACTGAACTCAAACTTATAGTTTCGCCATGACAGAGAATAAACCCACACATCCCAAGTTAACACAATTCACCACTATAACAATTAAACCACTCATCACCCACCCCCAATACGTCCCTTCGGCGCTACACATGGACCGTTCACGAACTCACACCGCCACATGATCAGTTGGAGTTCATCACATCGGCTATCGAGCTTGCAAGACGAGTATGGGCCAAGTCCCGCCCATAACAAAGTCAAGCCGCCGACCACATCCTCGTCCGAAGCTCAATGCTTCAACCCTGAGGCCAAAATAACTATTCTAAAACATCCTCATATAACACGGCAGACTAGGAAACAGTGAAACTCGCAAATCACCCTTAGCTGTACGAAATGCTCGTCCATGAAATTAACTCAATTTAGTGCTTACTGATCAACTAGCATTTGAAAAACGAGATAAAAAATGAACAAAAAAATAAGAAAATTGGTAAGAAATGGACGTTCTAGAGCATATTTAAGAATAGAGCCAACGATAGTGCACACAATCTATGCTCATCTCAAAATAAGGCCTGCGAAAACCAAAAGGCTCTGCCTACCCCCTGTGCCGTTTCAATTTATCATAGTTTTCACGTGGATCCAACAATTTAATTCCCAGAAATCGATGATTCACAGCCGTTCAATATTAAACAACTATCTTCAAAAAAAATAAAGTTTAGCAGTGACAATAGAGTGTACAGTAGACAAAGTCATGCCTAGTCTCTAAAGCGAATACACAGATCCATTTTGACTTTCTAATACCCCCTGAACCATCTAGAACATGTTAAGCCTAATTTTTAAAGATTATGAGCGTCTAGAGAGCGAGTCAATCATTATATTGAAATGCACTATTTTGTTTATCGGCGTCAAATTTCTTTGTACACTTCCAAAATGAACCACTATCAAACTCGGTTGTTCTCACACATGTATGAATAATAACTATTGATCAAATAATCTCAACACGATTAGATGATCTAAGAGAATGTACACAAGAATATTCTACCCAACAGTTATGATAAGAGAGGATTGAGTTGTAAGCTATGACAGTTATTTGAAATAGTTCTAGTTTATTGATCTAGTTATGTAATAAGCTCATTACATGTTCCACAATAGCTGACGTAGATAAATCGAGCTGCATAGCAGGTGTCCATCGAGATTCAAGATTTCCCTAAGTCAAGCTTAATTGGAAAAGTTAATGTCACTAACCCCCTGACAAACTGCTTATTACTAGGGAACTGTCGAATTTAGTCGGAGATACAGTTCAATAATGGGACCCTTTTTCGTCTATAGATATACCAATAATATACAACAACAATAGCATTCAAAATAACCCGAACTATTTATATTTTAGAGGCAGTAGTCCAAATGCGCAAACTAGACTTATGTACTAGCAGGTTTGTACTTCGGCGCAAGCATTGATGTGAGAAGTCTTTGAACTCCCAATAGGAAAGAGTTCGATATACGAAGCGGGAAAATTTTATCCCTTCCTCATGTACCAGCAGTAAATTTCCAGGTAGACAAGCTGTTTGGCATTTGAAGTGTTTGAGTTTGGACAACCAAGGGAAGATATCACACATACGTGCGATATCTTCATAGACTTGTCCTTAGTAGTGATTTGTCTTCGGTCCAAAAGACTTCACTGCTTCAGACCAGCTTCTCCATTGTAAAGCATATACTCAACTATTAATATAAGAAGATAAGATATATTTTATTGAGTTAGTTAAAAAAGTGCAGAAGTATAGGAGGAATAAATATATATATTAGAGATAGAATTAGTAATAAGAGTGATAACTATAGATGCTTTTGCAGCTGAATTATGAGGCGCAAATCCCAAACTTGCCAAACGAGTAAAAGTGTAAATAGGATAGAGAGTTATTCACCATAGTTATACGTTGGGATTCTAACCTTCTCGGAATCCATTGCCTACATTTTTACTATTTGTGCTCCCAAAAAATAAAACAACAACAACGACAATCTCGATTTTCAATTCCAAGGAAATCAAAGCTTATCTCTCATTAGAATCTCACTCCAAACAAACAACCACGAATCTCTTAAATAAAACCCAAATCATAATGCCTAAGATACCTAAACATACTCACCCAAAGAGTAACGTCCTTCCCCAGGAATGTCTGAACGAGCCTCCGTGCCTACGGTCGGGTTCTAAACCTTACTATGACCTAAATACACAACAAAAATAAACCAACAAAATAAATAATAACAATGTGACCTATAATTGTTACATTATTGCCTATCAAATATCAGTCAACCAAAAATAAAAAATCATAACAAACAAGCTAAATCATCCAATATACAAAAAACATAACTAAAAACATAGCTAAACCCCCTAGCGGAAGACCTTCTAATCTTATAACACCCTCCTGAATTTTTATATTTATCAATTATCCTAGCAAGATTAGACAGGAAACAAAGTCCTGTATCAACAATAAAGTAGAGGTAGCGACATACATTATATTTTCAATTCAACAGGAAGTGATTATAGTAAACATTTGATGGTTCTTGAGATCGATAATAAAAAACCAGCACAACCTCTCATCACATGTGAAATAAATGGACAGTATTATAAATATTTACATATGAGTTGAAAAATGGATTAGAATCAGACAACAAAAGAATGATGAATTTTTCAAAAAAATTCTTGCTTCATTTCAAAATATTTGGCCGACCAAACTTACGTTATTCTTACAATAAAGATGAGTAACAACACAAGACGAGTGTTTCAAAAAAGTGTTTAACTAAAAATGAAATATATGAAAAAAATTCAACTTTCTCCGAGAGTAATAGTACCATATTTTCATTATTTTTTTAAAGCTAAAGAATAGCAGTTATTACTTCCTCTTGTTTAAATTTTAAATATCTTGACGAGTATTCTCAATCACTGTGTAATCATTGCTCACATTGATCTGTGTAAATATGGTTAAAAAAATATATGAAAACCCAATGTAATCTGCGTTACAACCTATACAAACAATTACATATATAAGACTTGAAGTACTCGAATCAAGACAAATCAAAACACAAGATCCTACAACCGCGAAATTATCCGATTAATACTATTGCAAACTATGATGATTTTTGAAATGAAACATCATAGGCATAGCAGATACTCTCTACTTTAAACTTCTGCCACTAGAATGACATATATATCATATTCCATACCTCCCGGGCAAAACCCAATGAAAAGAGGAACTATAGCGAATTACTCGGAACTGCAACACAGGTTCTATCTACTATTAGTATATGATGTGCAAAATTGATCCTCTTGTCATTAGACTTGCACTGTATTATACATGCTTGAAAAAGGAGGAAAAAAATCCATAATGTTTTGAAAGCTTAGCAGATAGTACTACTACGGTTACTAGTAACCATTTCAAGAATACGCATATAATGCATTCTTTGCAGTTCCACGCCATGAATCAATGATTATCAAGTGGTCAGAAATTAATCTGCGAAGAAAATTCGAACAACCAAATATACAAATTAAGTAAGAGTACCTAAGTGCAAGTAAACCTTCGGTCAAAACACACATAAATCAACATCAACACAGCAGCTATATCAAGCCTCAAAATTCATTTAGTGACCAAATTACTAAATACGCACAAGTAACACATCAAAACGTTCAAAAAAGTACTAATCGCGATAGCACAAAAAAAATTATAGGCCTAAAAAGATAGTTTACTTTCTTTTAATATCCGTACTTGAAGTAAGGATTACTTACTAACAACAACAACAAAAGTATGTAAGAGAAATTCTCAATGGGACCAAAATTTGAAGTTAAATAGGTTTGAGTCTATAATATTACTCTGTACAAAATAAACCGTCGGCTAAGCGCTAAAATAATTATGAAGACTACCTTCTAAGAGGATCTTTAATGCTTAGACTCACCACTCACCTAATAATTAAGACTGACAGTATTTGTGATGAAATCTTAACATTCAGGAACTTCATGAAACATAAGTCACCATGTCTGGACTTCAAAATAAGCATATCATTCATACAGCTTAATCTGCATGTTTACAGATCTACAATCGACTGACTGGAACACATTTCCAACATATATAGGAGTGGTTAGTCACAACACTAGTACTTGAACCTTAAAACCACATTAAACACAAAGAGATCTCTAAAACACATCTCTCTGTCGCGAATTAGTAAATATACCATCAATACATTTAGACAGAATATCCAAAATTGAACAAGAAAAGTGAGATGATCAGTATATTAATACTCATTACAATACTCCCTGTACAAACAGCACCATTAATTAGCAACAGTTTCTGACCAAACATGAATGGCAAACAAAACATGCTATAAAAATCGCCAACATTCATTGCTACATCTAGTCTATGTCGAGGTACACAATGTAGCACAACAGATCCAGACCAACCACTTTATAATCAACAATACAAAAGTATTCTTTCTCTTCTCTTCTACAGCGAATGACAAAGAGCCTGTGAAATACGAAATACTCACACATGAATCGAGCTCCCACTATTTCATAAAAACAACAACTAGCCTGAGCCTCCACTGACTATCCTGAGCACAACTTTAGCTATTACAAATCGAGTTACGAGGAAGAAAAGATAATATAATTACATAGGACACGATTATGTCTGCTGTACACTTTAAGCACCAGGATAGCTATGGAAACCACAAAAGATACACAATGGCAGCCTCTAAACCATTAAAGCGGATAAAGTAGTGCCCATCAAAAAAGTTTTGCTAAACACGTCAGTAACACTTCAGACCTATGTCTGAAGAATAAGAACAATCCGACATAGACATTAGCTTATATCAAATAAAACGAAGAGTGTGCAGTCCAGATCATAATTGATGAGCTCATCATAGTTTATATGCATTTACTCCGATATACGCTAAAAATTAGTATTTGGATAAATTATGTTAGTATTACTTGAAAGTTGTATTATTGTTTTAATTTGTTTGAGATGTGTGCAATAAAATTAAAGTAAATCTTTTTATATTTAAAAATAAAGGGATGAGATAAATTTGGGTGGAAAATCAAAAATGATGAGCAAATAAGTAAGAGGTAGTACTAATTATTTTAGGGGTAAAAGTAATATARTATTAATAGTATAAAAAAAGAAATGCAAAGAATAAAAGAAAACACCAAAAAAAAGAAASGTAAAAAACAAACTCAAACGGAGAGAGTTATATCAAATCTAACCATGAAAATTGAGTATGATATTTGAATATGATGTTTGTAAAATTGAACGATTAACGATTCGATTTTATAGGTCCCTTSTGATTCAAACTAAAATTCCAATCTTAACAACCTTTCTTAGACCACCACTACGATTAACGATTAACGATTCGATTTTATAGGTCCCTTGTCATTTGGGTGTTTTTTTTTCCTTCTTAGCTCTACTTACAAAGCATGAAAAAGTGTTTTTTTTCCTCAATATGTTCAATCTATTTGGAATGGAAGGAGTAACGCTTTAACAATAACAAATCGATCTTGCACTCTTGTAAGTTGTAAGTGGCTAATTAATTATTATAAATGTGGTCGTAATTTTAGAGAAATTCCCACCAGTAATGTTGAGTTTTGGCGAATTTCCAATGATAATGTTAGAGTTTTTTTTTTTTTTTTAATTTCAATGGTAATGTTGAAGTTTGATTTCCTAAAAAGGGTGAAAATCAAATTTCAACATTACCATTGTGATTAAAAAAACTCAACA
>SNQN01002142.1:41147-57014 GCA_008642245.1 Bassia scoparia | reverse complement strand
TTGATTTCGAGAATGAATAGACTGATACCATTGCCATTCCATAATGGTCTCATTGTCAAAGCTGGGTCTTATACATAGATCAAAGATATATGCAATTGGAATTCTACCTGGGTTAGTAAGTTTTTATAACGTCTACTTCCTGACATCTTTCTCTGAGTAACTGAGTTTATTGTTTAAAGCACCTCAACTTTCCAAATGCACAGGGTTGCATAATATAGACATAGTCAAAGACCATAACCCAAAGACAAATACTGATAGCAATCTGTAAATCTCACTCCCCTCTCGGCACATATTGGGGAAAGAAATAAGAAAGCTCCCTAGTGATATCCACCCCCACAATTAGAGACAAAGGAACGAAAATCTAGGTTCAAGGATTGATTGCAGCTGCATTTGACTGGCTGGGATTGAGTGCGGAGGAGACTGGTGTGAAAACCTTAGGCATTACTTCGATACATTCAAAGTGACATTTTCTTGGAAATTAGAGCCATCCATCCTGATAGGATGAGGCCTTTGAGCGAGTAATATGCCAGACTCGAGAAGAGCTTTTGTGATTAGCGCTAAGTGTGGATTCTTGGCTGCGCTAAGCAAGATGAATGGCCACATTGAATTCCCTCACATATGAAATCATCCCCTGAGAATTTCGAATAGTTTCTTACTTCATTAATCAACACACTCTTAAGATAGGTGCTGTGAGAGGTCCCTTGTCGGATAGGAATCTTCATACGCATGCGTTATAATTTCAAATTCCGCCGAGCATCTTAATACAAACAATCCATTATCTGTGAGAGCGCTATACTCGTCCCTATCTTTGACCCGAACCTGACTTTCCTGGACTTGCGCTTTATCAAAATAAGGCAGAGTGTACCATTGCTGCCTTATTTATGCTATATAATATCTATCATCCATTCCACAAGGAGTTTGATTAGGTAGCGTCCTGTCGATGTTGGGGTGTTTTTTCGCTTCTCCCACCTTAGCGAAAATCGAGTTACCATCTTGGATCCCATTACTGACGACCTATCTCTGAAAAGGATGTGAGTTTACTTTTTCTCATATCGATGGACCTGGTGTCAGTCGGTGCTCATGTCTTTGATCTGAAAGTTCCAAGATGTTTATAGCCCAGACCTTTGAGGAGGAACATGGTGGCAAAAGGTGATCAGAATCGCTTAACAATAATGCACAAACAGAGTATCGATTACTTCTCTCTTCGAATTAAAACAAAAGACTTTTCTTGGTATTACTGGAAGTTGTATATATATCTTGTGTAGGAGGCCTAAGTCTCTAGTCATTGTTGGACTATTGGCAGTATGGTATCCAGATGTTAGACATTGGACGGGCTCGTTCGCTGACCTCGATACGTCCCCGGCTTTTCATGTGGCTAAAGTTAGGTCTCAACTACCCAGAGTCTCCGAAATGCAGCATAAGGCCACAACTCCCTTAATGTGGTTGTGTTGCGGTGCGCAGAGGGACGGTTGCCGTAATGGTGCAATCCAGCGTCACTATGCAGATTAGCTTAGCAGTGTTAATACTCGAGGTTATTGCTCTCTTTTTTGTTTTATGTCTTTTGAAAATTATTTACCTTCAAGAGGATAAGGTTTACATATGGAGTGTCTGAAAGTTTGATTTGTCCTAAGTGAATCGGTTGGTGGTGAAATAGCAAGGTCAAATCTTACTCCGCCCAGTATCTGCACGGAGAACCCATACTATGTGGAGAACTATTAGTGTAGACAATCCAGTGGGAATGTTCATCTTGATGAACAGGAAACTTATCAACTTATCTCAATATACATCGAGAGCACTCAGCTAAGATAATTTAGCCCAAATGCCTCTACGCGTATGCATGTTGATTTCCATGGGCCGTGTCCCTGGGCGTGAACAAAAAACCCTTACTGATGCCAAACATAAACCATGTTCTAGAATTCAGAGGAATGTGTTCCCAGTTTTGCAGGGCTAAATGTTATACTCATACCACGTTATTTTATTACCCACCACTTTTTGACCAGATGATTTTTCTCTAAATATGCAACACAAAACGCTATTTCCAAAGTAGTATAGTTATAAGTAGTCGACTACATTTCTTATGTTATCAATTATAATATAATAATAGATATAGTAATATTTGACATCATAATGATCTATATAATGTGACCTTCTATCTTCTAGACTGCTGTTGATACTATAAATAAATAGATATCTAATACTATATATGATCATATCTACTTGCAGATGTGCCTATACTTTTTGTTCATAGGTGACCATGTGTGTCAGGTGATTATGCTGATGATTATAGAATATACTCTTACCTCTCTAGGTTTTATTAAAAGTACTATTATAGTGTCTTAACATGTTAATATATTATTATAATACGCTGCTGCCTTCATGGAACGCCTGCTATGTTCCTATGGCCTTTCCGTTCTTAGTTTATTTGTGTTAATGTGAACAAGAGCCCGACTAGTTAGGTCAACTTAAAACATGAGCAGTGATCTTACAAATTGAGAAGCTAGTGAAGTTTGCGAATTCGACAATTGCATCATAGAATCAAAGTACATTAAAGGATGCTCATAAACGTGTGGTTTGTGTGAGGGGCACATATTAGACCGAACGACTTGGTTCGGCCGAAAGATTCAATCACTCGTGTGGATTCTACTTTAGCTGGTTGATATGGCCTCGTCTATGTTCCTTGTGTTATGATATTCCTGCAATCTAAGTCCATTACACCGCCGCAACTGAAATTCTGTTGTCCCCTTGAGATAAACCTTTGAAATTAAGGTAAAAGGCTTTGCGACATTTCATTTTAGTGAGAAAACAGATACTGAATACTGCGCTCGTGATTTGGATAATTGGATTTAATCGGCCATTCTTCCAAAGATCAATTTCATCTTTCTTGCGTAATTTATCGTGTCTGTGTATGCTATTATTGTCATCAAAGGTAGATGTGCGAGATGCTATACTCCATGCAAGCTAATTCTATTACCCTTGATATTGTGGTGTCCACACTTCATTCCCTCTGAGTTAGCCTAAACCATATAAAATGAAGATTGTTTGCGCGATGCTAAGTAGCCGGCACTTATACAACCAAAGACAGCATTATTCTGTTGGTTGTTAATTCTTGATACACTACGGTAGTGTATCGCTAGCAATAGGTTAGTACAAACATGTTGTTTTGTCACGAACTATCATTTCCTCTAAGAGTCTTTTGCGAACTAGGATCACATTGACTACTGACGTGCGACTCCAACAGTTAAACCGTCCGAGTTCTACCCCCTTTGGTCGCTGAAAGACTTGGTGCCATTCAGCTTCGCGTTGCTAGTTTCAGCCATACACGATTGAATCACAGCGGGGGCACCAGCAGTTTCTTATGAGCCTATATAGGCAGTCAGTAAGGTAAATTGTAGACCCCATAGGCTGGGTTGATGTGAAATAGTTGTTTTATCCATATGTTCTGGTCTGATCAGGATTGCCATTATGAGAATCTGATGGATGCCTGAAAGGAGGCGCTCACTGGAAAGTAAGAGAGTCCATGGGATAGATGATCCGACTGGTTGAATTTCTTCACCAGTCTGGTCTACCGAGTCAAGGGATAACAATCTCCTATCTTTGTTCAGAGCTCATATTTCAAATCTGTTTAAAATCAACGCACACCTCCAAGGCATTTGCTTCGTTGACTATCACCACGTTGCTAGCCATATCAGTGTGGGGTAATCACTGTTCCACAATCCGCACTAACAATTTGTATGGCTCTGTGCGTGATGTGTGCTGTGTCATGATTCTCTCTTGATGGAGAAATAGTGGCCTCTTCATTCTGCTTTACTGTCTGTGTTCGTTTTTAGGCTTATCGTCAATGAGGTAGAGATAGATATGTGTGTAAAAAATGATGTGCTATTTTTCAGTGGGTCAATCTTACAAGGCACTACTACATCTGAGTATGCTGAATAGGCAGAACACATCCTTCATAGGTTCATCCTCTAGAGAAGTAGGGGTTGATCAGTTTGCAAGCCTCTTGCCTGTTCCCACGAGTCTAAATCCTTGATCGTGGTCTGACACGGCATCTCATACTCTGTGGGGTCCCTTCAACTAAGGAATTTTGGAGATGTGATTAGTGTCGGAGTGCCCTCCAACCTCCACGCATTATTAATGTTAGAGGAAGACTTAATGTGTAAAACACGACTACTCACTGTACTATCGTGAAGAAGACTTACTTAAAATACAATGCTGTCTGACGCAAAACTTGGATTTCTGACAATATCTGGCCTTGATTCCTTTTTAAATTTTTGTCGCACGAGAGTTATGGCATGAGTTGTTTCTCCGTGTGATTGTTGCTGAGAATGACACAAAGAATCGAGATTGAACCTGACTTTCGCACTCGGTCTTTTCATTCTTAAAGAAGATATAAGCAAAAAAAAGAAAAACAAAAAGGCGATATCAAACTTAGATGCCCGCATGTTGTCTTGTGCACATCTGTAGGTCCATGCTCTTTCAATCGAAGTTTGCATATAGACATGCTTTTCTTGCGCTCCTTCTCAATGATAGATAGCTATATTAAATCATTGCTTTTGACCAAAACATTCTTAAAGCATCGTTCTACGAGTTCGGGTCTCCAGTTGAGTAACAATCGGTGCGATGATAGTAAGACGAGCTGTTCCGGGCTACTGTGAAGCCTACT
Source organism: Bassia scoparia (assembly GCA_008642245.1). Taxonomy (NCBI): domain Eukaryota; kingdom Viridiplantae; phylum Streptophyta; class Magnoliopsida; order Caryophyllales; family Amaranthaceae; genus Bassia; species Bassia scoparia. The sequence continues at coordinate 52,354 of SNQN01002142.1, read as the reverse complement.
CTATGATCACTAATTCAGAGAGCTTGTAAATGCCAGTAGACTACTGCTATAGACGTCTCTTAATAAAGCACAGTACTGAGTATACTGATATATCGTGTGGTTATGTCACCTCACACCTTCATACGGCGCAAGCATGCCTCTAATTTGAACTACAGTTTTGATTGTGCAAAGACACGCAACACATCAGAATATTGAGTGATTTGCAATCAATCTAATTGGATAGGTGTGTTGGTGGAGTATGTACTCTCCCCATTTTGCATTTAACTTTGTAGTGGTCACCTCAACACTTGAAAGAAACGAAGTTCTTAGGACAATGACAACATGAAGTGCTGCTGAAATGCTCACTATATGTTGCTGCCTAGCCTCTATGTGAACTGTGTTCAACAACTAACACAAGGTGTTGGAATCGACAGAGACACACTTATTGAGCTCTCATGACCGCTTGCGTTATCGGGCACCAGATAGACCTCCACACATTAATCAACTCCTTAGCAAGAATACCGATGTCTCTATTGAGCGAGAAACAGATTTGTTTGACAACGGTGACTGTGGGCTCGCGATTGTTTAATATATGATGTCTTTAAGTTATGCCCTAGCTCCGATACCTATAGACCTGTTCATCGTTGGATAGAAAAATAAATAAGAAAGGTCACCACTTGAATGAAGGTGAGCGGAAAATATAAGGCTATTGTATAGTTAAAAATCATGTCGATACTCCTTGACATTTTTTTTTACACAATTTAATGAGCACGATTTTTCGAGGATCCACAACAATAATTTGGATGTGGGCTTTGAAAATAGATGAGCAAGAGTGATTGTGAATTTGCAATGAACTTGGGCTTATGCTGACCAAGCGGAAATGCAGAAAGTCTAAGAGATTGATATATAGGGTCCAAAGATCATGGTGAGTGTTGCATTTATCTAATGCAACGTGTTGTGTAAGAGAGGGTAGATTCAGTGTTTGCAGAGTTAGGTCATGTTTGGAGTTGCGTTTGCATAGACCTTAATGCCAACGAATTTGCCTTAATTATTTGAAACGCGTTGGCATTAAGGCTTGCTAAATACCGGTTTGCATGGTGAGCCTAATGCAACGGCCTTCAAATGGCAGCGAATGTGAAAGATCCGTTGCATAAGAACCTTTTTGCAAACACTTTTTGAAAGCCTATTGCAACGAATGGTGGGGTTGTGTGCAAAAGACTTTAAGCTGTGGAGGCAGTAGTGTGAAAATGGTGAAAAAGGTTGTTTCTTTTATGGAGAAGCATCACATTGACATTCCTAACACAGCGGAAAGATATGGCCATTGAGGGAAAAAGATGTTTCAAGGAAACACACCATATTGGACAAATCTTCATCATTTAAAGTTGAGGTATTTCTTAGTATAATTAATCTACAATTACAAGAACTTGAAAATCGATTTGATGAAAAAAATAAATAACTAGTTATTTGTATGTCATCCTTTGATCCTACTAATCGGTTTGCATCTTTAATTTTGATATTCAATTTCGACTTGTACTAGTGGTGATTTTGATTTATTTTTTTTAAAAAAAAAAACAGCATTCAATTGGAAATTATATTGATGATATGCAACATGATGAAAGGTTTTGGAACTTGAAAAATGTCAATGAACTCTCCATGAAACTTGTCGAGACTATAAAGCATGAAAATCATCAAAAGTTTAGTAGCTCATATATAGTTGGGTTTGCTTCTTCCCGTAGTTACGAAAAGTAAAGAAAGAGATTTATATGGGATGACACTCATAAAGAACAAGTTGCACAATAGGATAGAAAATCAATTGTTGAATGATTGTTAGGTGGTATATTTGGAGAAATCTGTTTTTTTAAGATGTTAAGCTCAACGATATAGTAAATCGTTTTGAAAATATGAAAACTTGAAGAGAGCGATTGTAATAATTTTAAAATACCTTTTTGGCTACAAACTATTTAACTCTTGAATTAGTTTATCAACGCACTTTCACTTTTTTGTCTCTTAAAAGTTGATGCTACACCTACTTCAAATTTCTGGGTCCGCCCCTGAAAATACTAAGAGGTGTTTACATTTACGGAAAACAACTTTAATGAATTATTTATTTGAGAAAAAAAATTAGGAACTCAACTGAAAATAAAGTGGAGCAAACAGCCTTAGCTCTATCAAGCTAGCTCTTTTAATAAGTAACGATCTTGCTCTTAGACTTTTTGTCTTTTTATAAAACATTTTGAATCTTTACTTGTAAATAGGCATCATTTCAACGAGCAATTCTTGTGAGATGTTTATAGCTTGAGTGCTTGTACCATTGTACTCATATTACAATTCCTTACCAATAAAAAATAAAACGAGTCCTCGTTTTTTTTTTCCTACTATGTATGTTCGAGTGTTCGACCATTACATTATGTTTGGATAGAGAGTAATAGAAGGGAAAATTAACAACAAGAAGAACACAATCCCCTAACCTTAAGTAAAAATACTTGTAGCTTTTAAATTCTTTCAGTTTGAGATTATCCCGGATATACTCCCCTTTAATTTCAATGTGGAACACATTGATATACATTTGTGTTGCGTTCCTAGATTGYACCTGTTCAATGATAGCAGTGATATCACAAAACGCAGCAGGTGTTGCGTCGAAGCTTGGACATTCAATACCCACTGGTATACTCTCTGTATGACTGAATAAAACATGGGATCAACCCCCCAAGTTACTCTTGCAACTTATCCAATGTCATACTTGCTGTAAAAAATAAATTCTARCACAGAATACTGATCAATGGCTGTCACATGAGGATCGGAGAGGACATCACAACCAGTGTACAAACTCAATATTCACTATCAATTACTCGTATAATGAAATACATGTCTCATGCTTTTTACATATACTGATGGTTTGTATGTTTAAAAGAAAACCCTCGCCGTGCAGCTTTCCACTTCCATCACAAATCAACCAGTAGTTTCTTGGTGGATAATGGATAAAAATTGAACCAGAGATTCTCCTATTCGGGTTACATGAACTTTATGTACGTTTAAGCAATCGATTTTTGGCTGTTCGCCTGTGCGTGGATCAAATTTTGATCAGCAACAGTCACAATGAAGACTGCCGTTGTTCATGATTACTTAACCATGTCACTCTTTAGTTGGTGTAGTAACCATGATCCTCAATGCACACAAGGTGAAGTTGAGCCCTTGCACTTGAATATATTGACTCAGAGAGCTACCAATAATTTGTTGTCCTTGTTTGAAATCTTTCCTGATGCAATATTCTTTACTGTAACTTCACAAATGTAGACTATCTTGCCATTATGTCAAAGAGGGTTCATCCACTATTAGCTAAACCAGCCAACTGATTAACCATATCTTCAAGGTGTGAGAACTGAGTCAAGATCTTATTATCAAGTTCGGCATATTGAAGCTGATCTTTCTGCCAAACCGACAGACCGTCTCCCATGATTCTCAAACCATTTTGCAACAACTCTATTCCTCTACCAAATCCATCAGGGAGTTTCCTCCTCTTATTGGAAATATTTTCATGATCAGTCTCCATATTTTCACAACCCATAGTATCTACAGTGAGACATGAATTCTTCTGAAAAAGCTCTCTAAGAATAAGACCATCCTTCAAAACAAGCTCAAGCTGCTCAGACGTAGAAGCTGTTGCTGCAGGAAGAGCTGCTTCCCTATCCAGAAACACCTTCAACTCAGACATRAACCTTTCCCCATCTACATTAATTCCTGATTTCAAATCAAATGATAGAGCTGCATCTGGTGGTACAAATCTCCAGAGCTGACTGCAAGTAGTGCGAGCAGCAAAATATCCAAATGCAGAAATTGCAAGGTGAACTAGGGCCCAGTTTCTCTCTCTGAACAGCATATGATATAACTGCCATACAGCTGAAGCCTTGACATTTTTCTCACTTTCTGACATCTCCATATGACCCAAACTAGACATGAATGAAGCTAGAGCTGGCTTGCATTTTTGCAGTTCAGATTCCCCACCAGTAGGTCCAGATATGAACATTTTCTCTAGCTCAACAATTACGTCCTCCATTCGGTCGTCACCATACAAGTGCTTTGCAGTTGAAATTATCCTCAGTGCTTCACTTAAAAGCCTGCAACAGTGGTTCTTGGTAACTCTGTCTGTAGACCTCTTATATTCTTGGACAACAACCAACAAGAACTTCATTGTCTTTGCGTCAATTCCAGAAGCATTGAGTTGCCTACATAATCAGTAGAAACATAAAACAATAAACCAGAACTTTAAAGGTGTGCATGTCCAAAAATAAACTATAGGAAATCTAAATTATACCTCACTACAAGTCTTGAACAAATAAATGATTATTCAATCAATCAATCAATCAGAGCCTTATTCCCATAAATRGGGTCGGCTAACATGAACCAAACGTGATTACTCCGGGAAGTCATCCCCATAAAAGTAGAGAACGCCCCCACGAAATTTACTAGGGAGGAGAAATTTACAGTAATTGGAAATTAACGTCTTTAAGGAATACAATTAGAAATTGTGTGGCAGTCCACTAGTCCAGGGTAGCTTTTTATTTAGTTTAAGGTACGCCATTGCTATGGAACTCGGTAAAATCCCAAACTTTTCATTCGGGARCTTTTTATGACCAAGGAACTCTATCAACTTGACAGGAGATACCCTGTATACTTGAATGTGAATTTTTGATGTGGCCAGCGATGTGCAGTGCCCATAAAGGAAACTAGGAGAATCAGACAGCTAATGGAAACAAATGAAGTTTCAATGATCCACTCTTGAGCTACTACGCTTTTTTCAAAGGTAGTATTTTACTGATGTAGGACAACTGACAGGAAGAAAAATGCAACGTTTCAACTTGAAACTACTGGATATGGTGCTAAACATATAGCAAAAGTGCAAAACCATAGCCTTCAGTTATTAATGGGGCCAAAGACCTTCTACATCTAACCCATTTCCGTTGCCACTTTACATACRAAATGAGGAGTCACAAAGAACCTTGATTAATAGCATTGGATATGAAATGTCTCATGCCCAACACAAAGCATACACTTCATATCTAAAAAAATCAAATTATTATCTGTTTTATAACATGGTTTATGAGTATAATTTTAAAGATGTATAATTTGAAGTGTAAGGGTAAGAGAAAACATAACAGCAACAAGAAAATCCAACAGGAAAGATTATAGTCATTTTCAGTGACATTACCTAAAACAGAGACCTTACATTGCTACATTAAGTTGTGACTGGATCAGATAGAAATCACTCACATTGATTGCAAAGCTGAGCCAAGTGCTAGAGCTGGTATTCCCAAAGCATCAGAAGTGCAAGAGTTTGATGGACTTTCAATGTACCGATCAACAAAGTGTATATACTCGCTATAGATTCTTTCTGTAGCAGCAATCCTTAAATCATCCGACAATAGATTTAGCTGGAAACCTTCCATTAACAAAGCTGCATACATGACTGCAGAAAGTTGTGATCTGTCATCAGTCAAAATGAACCTATAAACTCGGTCAACTGTGGATTCTGTACATGAAGCAAGAACCAGACACAATGATCTGGCCATTTTCCTCAAAGTACAATTCAGAGAGGTAAGGGTTTCTGTAAAAGCAATCATCTTGTATAAAGAACATAGTTTATCAATAACAGCATTGACTGTGCTGTCCTCAGCATGACGCACGAAGAAGCACCAGAGTTCCATAATGACCTCCCAGCAAAGAAAGTGAGCATGGAAAAAGTTATCAAGCAGGACTAACTCCATTTCACTCCAAGCTTGAGTTCTGGAGATAATTATCATGAAGATCTTTAATGCATGCACAAAAGAAATCAAAAAAGGCTCCCAAGTCAAAACCAATGATTTAACATCACCAAATGATACAGGAATTTGTAGAAGCAGAGCAGAAGAATAAACCTCTTCATCAACCAAAGCATCCAAACACCACTGGAGCTTTCTAGTGACCCCAAGGATTAAACTTTCTTCTAGATCAGTAGAAGCTTTCACTAGATCCATAAAAAGAACAACCCGACCAAAAAACATTATTCTGGCAGAAGGCATTGCTAAACAAGTTACTGAGAATATTTCATCCAGTGAATTTYTTTGGATTTCAGTGCCATGATCTGTATGGCTGGAGAGTAAGCCTTTACTATCAGTAAATAACCAATCAAGGATTTTGAGTTTCTGATCTATATTCAGTTGTGCTGAATTTAGTAAGGACTTCAATAAATGAAGAGAAGTAGGCTTCAAAAGCTCTTCCATAGCTTCACAGACATTTTTTAGATTCATCTCTCTGCAGAATGTAACTTTCAAGGTTGTAAGCAGCAAGATAAAGAGAGTTGTTTCCTGATAAACTGATATTGCTTGATGTGGATAATGAGAAGATATTCTAACTGCATTGATCAGGTAAAATTTTATTGGTAGAAATGCTCTTTTAGCTTCAGTAACTGATATTGTGTGGTCAAGTGAGGTATACCAAGTTTCAGCTGCACATTTGAGTGAATCAGTCGCCAGTGAGATGAGAATCAATATTATTTCGCCAATATTAACCTTCCCCGCTAATGCTCCTTCTCCGAGCTGAAGCAACGATACAACACCTTTCCATGACAAATTCAGAATAGTGACCAGACTTCCACCACTATCTGCAGCTAAGGTCCCCAGTTCAGAAAACTTCTCTATGGTGCATTTGATTATCTTAGCGACATGATTTAGATCTGCTATCCCTTTGTTTTCCAAAACACTGGTTTCTTTATCAGCAATCTGATTGCAAAGGTCCCAATTTACTGTCTGTGAATAGACCTTGCACAGTTTCATCACGGAATCTAAAGCCAACTCCACTCCCTTTAATAATTCTGAACTGAATGAATGAATTTTCTGCATAGGTACTATTTGTCACTAGCAAGCTCAAAAAATTTCACAATAGATATAAAAAAAATGCACACTTTAGTGTTCACATTAAAATCTTCAAGATGCAACATACAGCATATATAATTCATTATTGAGATTTCCAGAAAAGTTATGCGTAAGTTCGTCAGTCTTTACAGAATAAAGAATAACTGATCATTGCCTAGTACAAGTACCTGTATGGATCCTATATATTCATCTGAAATGAAATACTATAGAGCAATTTCAAAGGGCTTATGATCCTCAAAGAACCTTAACAAACACATCATATAACTTCATATAAATAGGCAGTGCAGAAAAGAATATAGCCCATTCAAAGATCTATGATCTTTCACGTTTAGCAAGCGCTCATCCTTAAGGATCAACAACTTCAAAAAATAGTACGATGAAGTAAATAAAACCAAATGAGCAACAAATTTGTATACCTTGAATTCCAATAGCAAATCTTTAATCAAGCTTAGATGTTCCAAGATGAACTTGCTGAGGGCATCCATATGCAGCTCATCTCCTAATATGGGGTTTCTTATCACCAATGAAAAACATGCCACAGAATAGTTCGAGCACTCCAACAGAAACTATCAAAGAAAAAATCCATTGCTTAKGATAATCTATGAGACAATTGCAGGTATTTTAGTCAATGGGGAAACAGGCGACAAAAGATTATATTCACATAGCTACATGCCTGTTTTAGGATTCGCGGGAACTATATCAATTTATTGYATAGGTTACTTCCCAAGCAATCAATATATCAAAGCCTCGGCCCCTCCAACTATGTCTGTGTGTGCAAGTGCACATGTGTGCGTATAATATATGTTTAAGACACTTCTCCACTCCCTCTTTCAATATACAAAGAAGAAAACAATAATACAAGTCAAAAGAGTAATAGCATACATTTAATTAGGAGCCTTCTAAACATTAGCAATAAAAAACCAGTGCCTGCATTAATAAGACAAATCCAGGCCCAAGACAAAGGTACAAATAGAATAAGTAAAAAACTAAAAAAGAAAGGTCAGACAGCCGCTAATCAATGGAATACCTCAAAAAAGACACTGTAATGCTCTTCTTCTTGGGAATCATCATTTGACATAAGTGTCATCTTTAGATGCTTGGTACACCATTCACTGGCCTACTTATCAACAAATTGTTATTAGCCATATAAACAACCTGCCTTCTTAGGCCATGATAATACATTAACAGAAATACCTTAGCCCCCAGGATTAGAAACTTTCCCTGGCCTCCAAAGCTGTCTCCCTCTAGGTATTTTGCAGCTACCTCTAATATCGCTCTGTTCAGTAAACACTGAGACGCATCCAGACATGTGAAGCCTTCCCATAATGTCTATACACTGGTCAAGGCGTATTATGTACTTTGGAATATGAAACCATAAAAACTTGGATGGTGCTCTTAGAAGTATAAAATTAATTTTAAGCTCCAATATTAGCTTACTGCTAGAAATACCAGATTTGATAAACAGAATAAGGACTCTTTGTCATTGCTAAATACACATATTATACAATTTCTATTAAAAACATTTCTAATAAAAAAAAAACCTGGTGCTCTTATTATATTTAATACATAGTTGCAAGAACTCGTATTCATTCATGAATATAATCACGAGTCTTTAGGCTTTAAGGACCTTAATACATGATTAGGTGTTCATGTGGCTTTAAGACATAACATTGTAGCATTGACACACATTAAAACCATAGAAACATAGGATACAATGAGAAAGTCTAGAAGAGCATCTAAGTCTGGATTGCTTCCGGGTGGCACTGCAACCACAAGCTTCTTGATCAGCTGAATACGAGTCTCAACAAGCTGTGACACCACAAAGATCTCACCATCATTAACTAAATAAATTACAATAAGCACAATGGACCTAGATACAGCCAATCAGCCATACAACAGAAGTAACAAATCACTATAAAGTTAGTGATTGAGATGGCCTGGTGCTCCTTTTCAGCACATTTCCACCTGAAAGTGTAAAAGACATACATATCTCCGTATTCTAGTCTAAGAAACTCACTCAAATTCGACCATTGTGGAATTCAGAATTAAAATTTACACAACATGTAGGGCACAAACCGAGTAATTTTCTGAAAGTATAACAGGTTGTCCTATTCACCTTATTTATATTCATTTTCAGCAAAATAAATTCAATTAAATTCTAATGAACAAAATTAAGATTCATTATCACTCACAAAATAAGTTAAGATAAGTTGACAAAACTTCAAATTGGTGAAAACAACATACTTAAAGCAWGTTAATCATATGTATCTTCAACAATTACGAAATAATGAGATATAATTTCAGTCGCTCAAATCATTTTAACAAGAGCAATTCAGCGAAAATGCCAAAACATCACAATATCCATTGCTATTTAATTCCAGTTGAAACGAAAATGATGGAAGAAAATCATATRTCAAAGAATTTCTGCTGCGATAATCTCGCAAATATTACAAAACCAGCTGAATCATAAAAACCTAAAATTCACGAATTCGACTATTAAATAACCGTTAAAACCCTAATTTAAGCAATTGATTCGACTCTAGTGAAAATTTCGCTGCAAAACGCGACGAACCAAAGATTCTATGATAATAATGATGAAATTGTAGCTAATTATGGAGAAATGAGACGAGCATCGCAAAACTGAAATGGCGTAAATTAAACAGAAAAAAATGGAATAATGAAAATTAGAAAGAAGAAGAAGCATACTTCAGATGATTTAATGGCTTCAACCAAGCTCTGTAAATCATGAACTGAGCTTTCTCTCTCCATTAGTGCTTCTGCGAGACTGCGAGTGTTCTCTCTCTCTAAAATTGCAGTTTAGTTTGATTTTTTGAATAATGCGGGCTTTCCCGCCCTTTCAATGGCTCAACATTTAACTTTCTTTGGTTTCGCACTTCCAGTATAGCCGCCATATTTTTTTTATATTGCTAATTTCACCTAGGGCTGTTAACGAGCCGAGTCGAATCGAGTCGAGTTTTAGGTATTTTGAGTTAGGCTCGTGACTAGAGATGACAGTGGGTAAARGACTCTGCCCAAATACGAGGATCCAGATCCATTTTTAAAAGATTTGGATCCTAAAATTTAGGATCTTGATGGATCCGGGTAGGATCTGGATCCTATTTTTTAAAAGCGAATCTGGACCGGGTCTTCGAGGAGGACGCTGTCCAGGATCCGTTTACCCATTTTTTAAAAAATAATATACTTCCTGCGTTTTCAATTTCTTGCAACAATTACCATTTTTGGAAATTTCTTAATACTTGCAACAAACTGAAAATTTCCATTTTTGGTAAAAAAATTCACTTAAATTTACAACTTTACCCTTACTAATAAAAGTKAAATATTTCAAATTACACTACTTAATATTAATAGAATCATATTTAATACTAATATAAACAAATCTTAAAACTAATTTATCTTCACACATTCATATCTACCACAAGTCCACAACCAGTACCACCCTTATCTCCCTCTTTCTCTCTCTTCAACCATGRCAGCCGCTACCATTGCCACCACAACCCGACGACCACCGATCTATCTCCTCCAACACCACCACCAAAATCGACTCCCTTTCTCCGCCAAAACYACCAACGCCTTCTTAGATCTCCGAAACTACTACTTCTCTTCTYTTCATTTCTTATTGTACATCTAATTTTGTGGTGGTGTTGTGGTGGTTTCGATATGTAGTTTGTCTTAGATGTTGCTGTTGAAAGGTGGTTTTCCCGGTAACATAACCTCGGAATTCTCCTCTCTCTCTCTCTCTCTCTCTCTCTCTCTCTCTTTCCCGCTTATAGATCAAATTTGTGGTGTTTGGTCGTGGATTATTGGTTGTGGTGCGTATTAGTGTTAAGCTTTGATATGTGGTTGGAGTTTTGTTGTTGGCCTTGTTGCGATGACGGCAGATGGTTGCGATGGCGCAAGGTGGGAGGTGGTTGTGGTTGCGGTTGTGATTGCGATTGTGATGGTGGTGGAAACRGTGTTAGTTGGGTGTAGCCGTGTAGGTGGCTTGAGGGGTTGGCAGGTGTCCGGTTGGTGCTTGTTTGTGGCGGTGATTAATTAAGCTAACCCCAATTAATCACACTAGCTTAATGACTAATCTGGAACTTAAGTGGTACTATAGAATAGGGGTGCTTAACAGATCAGGTCAGGTCAGGTTCAGGTTCGGGTCGACTATAAACGGGTTGGCGGACCCTAAACCCGAACCTGATCTGTTTATTAAACGGGTTAGAAATTGCAACCTGAACCTGATTTGTAACAGATCAGGTTGACCTGAACCTGATCTGTTATTGACCTGTTATTTATTTGCTTAAATTAAAAAAAAAA
>SNQN01002142.1:17150-33443 GCA_008642245.1 Bassia scoparia | reverse complement strand
GATATTGGAAAAATCATTTTAAGAAAGAGGGAGTAAGTTGAAAGCAAAGATGCCAGAAGGATCCTTGAGAAGAAGAAGGCTGAGAAGATTAAGCAAGCTACTTAGGAGAGTGAATACTCGCTCACTGCTCAACCCCGGTGTGTAAAAATCCCTCCCATTATTCTCAAAGAATTCATGGTCCATCATATAACACATTGAGGCAACCAGCTATTCGCTATCGCCAACATGAGCTAGAGGTTCGTTCCCACCCAAGTGGGGAGCATCACTGAAGTAGGGAGCATCACCGAAGTGGTGCTTACTTGAACCGCGAGAATGGTCACCCATCCTAAGGGATGGAGGGGGGGATCACAAGAGCTTTCCTTTGCTAACAACACTCCTTTTTCCGAAGCAAACTTATGTTGGCACCGCAAACTTAGCAAGTTTCCTTCTATCAAGGATTATGATGGCACCACCGATCCCAATGATCATTTGGCAATGCACAAGCATCTTATGCTGACCATTCAAGCAGAAAATGCCACTTGGTGCAAGTACTTTTCAKTCACTCTCAAAGGGATGACCCATCGATGGTTTGACGGTCTTCCGTCGGGTTCTATCCATAGTTTTTTTTGAATTGTCTATTGTCTTTACTCATAATTTCATGGAAAATAACTAAGAGAGGAAGAGTAGCATTCACTTGGGCAAGATCTAACAACGACGCATTAAGAGCTTGTGAAGCTATGTCAAGAGGTTCAACAACGAAGCTTTGCAAATCACATCTTTAATAGACGAATTGATTTTAGATAACTTCTATCGAGGGTTTAGTGATTATAGCACCTTCAATTTGATATGATTTGGGAAAATTTCCAAGACCTCAATGAACTCCTCAGAGAGGGCAAATCCTTCTTGCATGCGGCGGAGATATGCTCAGTCCCTAATAAAAATAGAGAAAAGGAAGTGTCATTTGCTTCCAAGTCCCAACACAACCAAAGACATAGAAGTTGAAGAGGTGATTTAARGARGTCTAGGACTTAGATCATTGAAGAAGATGAATCAGAAAAGAAGGGGAAAGGTCGAAAGAAAAGGAAGTTCAACTACAATCTAAGAGTGGAATTCACTAAAGATTTCTAGCAAGTGTGTAGGAAAGTTAAMAAAGATGTTCCCATCGACGACCCCCCACCAATCAGAATAAAACTTGAAACTAGGGACAAGTCTAAGTATTGCAAGTTCCATAGCAAGGAAGTTGGTTATGTCACTGACGATTGCTTCACCTTGCAAAGGGCCTTGGATCACTTGGCATACCAGAGCAAGGTGAAGAAGCATTTGATCAAGAGGTTTCTAAAGAAGCCCTCATCCAATGATRATGCCCCACAAAGTGAACACTTTGACTCTGGTATAGTTCACATGCTTTYTGGAGGATTTTCTGTTAGATGACCTACTACCAAGGGTCAGAAAGATTATGTTCGAAACCTTCAGTAAGTCATGGTATTTGACAAGGAAGTTGGTGATGAATTCCCCGATGTATTGATTTGCGAAAAGGACCGTGGGGAGGTAAACACTCCTGATGACAATCCTCTTGTAGTAGAAATGAAGGTCGCGGACAAGAGGGTCCACAGAATACTGATTGACACAGGGAGCACCTCCAACATTAGCTTCGAATGTCTTCAGAAGCTCAAGTATAACGATGATCACCTTATCTCATGTCATAGTCCCACCATTGGTTTTAGGGGAGGAGTCATTCATCCTATTGGCACGTGAGTCTTATCTCTCCAAATGGGAAAGGAAGATAAGTGTAGACACATAAAGGTCAAGTTCTTAGTGGTGAAAAACATGACTGCTTACAACGTCATCCTTAGTTGACCTACTCTAAATGCGTCTCAGTCTGTGGTGGTAACTCATTTAATGCTAATGAAGTTCATATGCAATGATGGCAAAGTGAGTTCTATATATGGAGATCAGTAAATCGCTCGAGAGTACTATCTAACCATTGTCTAGCCACTTGCTAGGGGCAAGGATAAGGAAGAAACAAAAGCTTTAGAACCGAGAATCCAAAAGAAGAGGAAGGCGGGAGAAGTGTTAATGGTTAATGGCGTTCATCAAGAAGACATGGCAATCTATATACTATTTCAACTATCTCTTGACCCAAACCAGGAGGTGGACAAGAGAAATTTGAAGTAGACCCAACTTTCCCTAATAGAACGATCAAAGTTAGAGATGTTATGGATATTTCGCTAGGGCAACAAGTCAAAAGCTTGTTAATGGAGTACAATGATGTATTTGCCTTCATAGTTGAAGAGACGCAAGGATTAGACCCTAAGATTGCTCAACTTACCCTAAATGTTGACCCCACAATCAAACCAGTCAAGTAAAAAAAGAGAAATTAAGGGCAAGTGCGAAGCAAAGCAGCAAATGAGGAAGTAAAAAAATTACTCAATGTAGGGTTAAGTCGACCTTGCTAATATCCGAAGTGGGTAGCAAACGTGGTGCTAGTCCCCAAGCCACATATGACTTGGAGGATGTGTGTGGACTACACCAACCTAAAGAAAGCTTGTCCCAAGGATAGTTTCCCACTTCCAAAGATTGACAAGTTAGTAGATTCTACAGTAGGAAATGAGGCAATGAGCTTTATTGATGCTTATTTAGGATTCCATCAAATCCCTCTCAAGGAGGAAGATTAGGACAAGACAGCCTTTGTTACTGAGAACGGGTTGTATTGTTACAAGGTAATGCCTTTAGGCATAAGAAATGCCCCTACGACCTTCAAAAGATGTGTAAACACCATCTTTGCTAAGCAACTTGGAAAAAACGTAGAAGCCTACATTGATGAAATGATCATCATGAACAAGAAGAGAGAAGATCATGCTAAGGATCTAAGGGATGCTTTCGAGACACTACGACACTTTCAAATGAAACTCAATTCAAAAAGTGTGTTTTCGGAGTTACATAAAGCAAGTTCTTGGGATTCGTACTTGATGAACAGGGCATCAAAGCAAACCCCGACAAAGTAAAGGCAATACTTGACATGCAATCACCCAAGAGTGTTAAGGAAGTGCAAAGATCGACAAGGTGTATAGCAGCTTTAGGGAGATTCCTCTCTAAGTTAGGAGATATGTGTCAGTACTTCTTCAAGGTAATCAAGAAGAGTGCTAAGATCGAGTGGAGTGAAGAAACCAAAGCGTCCTTTGTAAGCTCAAAGAACATCTTCACTCCCTTCCAAGGTTAGTTAGTCCCGTGGAAGGAGAAACTCTATTCATGTACTTTTTTGTTTCTGAGCATGCCCTACCTGCGATCTTAGTGGCTGAAAGGGATGGATCACAACTTCCAGTATATTTTGTAAGCCATGTATTACAAGGAGCAGAATTGCACTATGCCACTGAGAAATTTGGCTTAGCACTCATGGCATGTAAAAAGCTCTAACCCTACTTTACAGCCTAAAAGATAATAGCTAGTCTACATCGACCAACCCATCAAGAAACCATTAACTAAGTTGGAGGCATCATGTCGAATGTTGAAATGGGCGATAGCGCTAAATGGGTTCAACCTTGAGTTTTAGCCTCAAAAGGCCATCAAAGGGCAAGCCCTTGCCGATTTCATTGTGAAGTTTACAAGACCTCCCCTAGTTGAGACATCAAGCGATGTATGTATGGACTATGTTTGTGGACGGATTGTCCACTCAAAATGGTCGTGGGGGGCAGGTATTTTATTCAAGTCTCTCGAAGGGGACACCTTCGAAGATGCTATGTGTTTCAAGTCCCATACCTTCAACAATGAAGCTAATATGAAGCCTTAGTGGTTGGGATTTGAATGTGCAAAGCCGCTAGAGCAACGAAGATCGAGGCCATGTTCGACTCACAACTTGTAGTGAGCCAAGTTAATGGGGATTATGAAGCAAGAGATGAGAATATGATCAAATACTTGGATATGGTGAAAAGGGAAGTCGAGGGGCTAGATCGCTTTGATAAGTGGCTCTTGAGGCCACTTACTGAGCTCATTTAACCCTTAATTCTAACCTTTTCGAGCTTTATTGTGCACATTTGTCCCATTTTGTACTCCTTTACATCATCTTTGGGTATATGAGCTTTTATGTGTTGATTGATGCATTTTTCGAGTAATTTGATGCCTTTGAACCTACTTTGACATTTGGTTAAGTGTTTTGTAGACATTTTATATCATATGAGGAGCATTTAGAGGCATGGTAGTATCCTTGTAGCTTCGAAGAAGTTTTAAAAAGGTTGGAAGGCAAAATGCATGGAACCAAGAACCAAGTTCCAAATTGAGTTTTGACCTATCTCCACTATTTTTTATTTAACTTTTGTTTTTCAAATCATTCGGATGAGAGAATAATTGCATTGAAAACTAGAGAACCAAGGATTTCCAACGGTATATCACACGTTGCAATCAAAGGTCTATATCAAAAGTTATAAGCCTTTTAAAAGAAAAATTATGTGCAAGATAGAAAGTTAGGAGTGACTGCTCCAATCCTTTAAGGAGCGATCACCTAGGATTTAATGCGTGGGTTGCATTTTAATTCTTTTTTTGGGCCATTTTCAGGGGGGATATAAATACCCATTTTGAGAGCATTTTAACACACATTATCATTTTCTTAGTTTTAGGTTTAGATTAGGATTAGCTTGGGGAGAGAGAGAGAGAGAGAGAGAGAGAGCAGCTTGTAATTGCAATTTTCATTCAATCAAGTACTTCCTCCGTGAACGATTGTTTGCAACATTTACTTAAAATGGATGTAAACAATTCTTTGCAATAAATCTATATATTTCCTTTCTTAGTAACTTATCCCATGAAATTACTCATTTACCCTTACTAAAAAACCTAATGACACTAATTATACTCTTCATAATTATTCATTAAGACAAACCAAAACTTGTTACAGATATAATGATTCCCAGCAAAAAAATCATATCATCTCCCAACTACCACAATCAATGTTCATCAACATACTCATCAACCCCCATTGTAAATCACTACAAACCCTAGATCTAATACTTCATCCTTCACGCCGCAACTGATTCATTTTCTCTCTCTAATTTTGTTCACTCTCTCTCATTTTTCTTCAACTCAAAAACCCTAGATCTCATATCTTCTCCTCTCTTGAATTGTTCCAAATGTTAACAAGTGTGAAACCTTTAAGTGATCAATATTTAGCTATCAATGACCTTGATGAAATGAAGCAAATTATGCACCTCATTGGAGAATTCCTGAATGGTAGTTCGTACCTTATCACCCATCGAGTGGTGAAGCGGCAAATTATTTAAGTCCGAATTCTTTTGAGGCACTAGGCTTGGTTGTTCAAATTGTGAAGCACCACCTCCTCTCCCCATTGGTAGCTATGAGCGATATTGTGCTTTGAAGGGTGTTGAAAAAGGTGAGGGTTTCAAGAAGAGGAGTAGATCTGGAAACGAGAAGGGTTTTCTGAAGAGGCCTAGACAAGTGGATAATATTTCGAGGATCAGGAGAGAAAGGAGGAGAAGGGGATTAATGGGTGCAAAGATTAGCACCGATTCAGAGGACGAGGAAGAGCACACCAACTAAACACCCATGTCGTGAGTTGATGAAAAATGGGTATCTATAACTTTCCTACTCTAATTAATTGGATTTATGTGTTGTTTATTTGTAATGTTTGATTGATTTTTTATTTTTTATTTTTATTTTTTTTTGTAGAAAGGGGAAGCAATTAAATTAATCTAAAGCAGTAGCAGAATATTGATTGATTTTTTATGAAAAAGGGATTTGTTTAGATGTGTTGACTCGTGAGTTCATTTGGTTACATGTGTGATTTTGATTTTATGAGTTGTTAATGCATATTTGTTTGCCCACTATATTTTAATGATGCTTCCTGTATTGTAGGATTGATTGTTATTTTTTTTGTGCAAATTATTTGTTGATAAATCAGTATATGAACCATTTTAATTGAGTTGAATATACGAACCATTATTTGCAATTTAGTATACGAACCATTATTTGCAAATTGAGTTGTCATTTATTTTTAGTTTTTGTTAATTTGGCTTAACTACTGTATTTTCATTGCAATTATTTGGGGTGAGTGCTGTGTATTTTGCTCATTTTGTTGGTTTTTTTAATTGGGGAGATTGAGTTGATGAATGATGAGTCCTTGTGGTTGGTTTGTTGGTGTGACCCTTGCTATAATCTCAATGACTTGAATGAGAGATTTGGTGAGTCTTGTATGGTATCAACTTTAATTTGGCTCAAATGATTAATTTGGTTAAAATGATTAATTTGGTTCAAATGATGAAAGAACTCAATCCTCACTTCATTTGTGCCTCAAGATGTAGCTCCATCGATTCAAAAAATGACTTTCCAATGTGGAGGTAACTTGTGATGCTTATGTATTGAGGGAGAACCTCTTTTTTGATGAAATCAACATGTTCATTAAACACAAAAGATTTGTGCCAAATTAATACCAAAAGAAGATTTTCATTCATGAGTCCCAAAATACCGTACAAGATTGCCATACAACTGAATACTAATCCCAAAAGCTTTACAATTAACCACTACATAGACTAATCCATTTTTTACACAAAAGAACAAACCTACTGATTAATTGCATACTAGACCAAAAGAGTGGTTACTTGAGGCAGTCTAAATCCCCATGAATGACATCCCTAGTCTTCATCTACCTCCATCCCATCTTCAAACACCATAGCCATTCCATCTTCTCCATTAGTGCAGATTGAGTTGAGATAAGTCACTGCCTCCTGTATTATACTCTCATCGACTTCCACATTTTTAGGTAATATCCCTAACCTTTCCATTCTTTCTTTGCCATGGTGTGGGTTTTTATAATTTGGACCTGAAATCAATCTCTTCTCCCCCTAATATTTGTTGTTCTGCTTTTTTTAAAATTCTAGAAATAGTGGATCTATGTACTCCAACTTCTCTTGCAATCTTGCTGATACTACCCCTTGGTAGTTCTTCATTTCTCTTCATGCGAAGTAACTTGTCTACAATGGATCTTCTTTGAATGTCTGTTAGATTTCCCCCTTCCCTTCTTACTAACCGTGCTTGCCATGTTTCAATTGACTATAAGTCATTGGGATGAATCAACCCTTCTTCTCTCAACAGCTGGTCAATACTCAAGAAATCTTCATCGTAATCATCTTCCATTTTTGGATTTTTGGGAGTTGAAAATCTGTAATTTGTGGGTGTTGAACCCTTGGAAATATTTATTAATGGGTGTAATCTGTATTTTTTTGAATTTTAATAGTCACTGATTTTGTGAATGAAAATTATTGAAGTTGGTATTGTGTTTATATAGGAATGCTCTTATTTAAATCTGTGAAAAAATTGGGGGGAAATTTAAATTAGCCCAAAATTTTCAAAAGCTTGACAACACAAAAAGTGAAAAGTTGAAGTCTTTCCCACCAAAGTACAATACCATGTGAACATGTGCTATTTTTTATGGATTATAATCCATTTCTAATTCAGCAATTAAAACCAATTAACAAACAATCTCAACAACTAACAAATATTGTCCAGGAGTCCGCGCGTAGCCCATTTGTTGCAAACAATCGTTTACGGAGGAAGTATTTCAATCATGTTCTTAATTTGGTTATCAATCTCAATCTTCTCTTTTGTTTTCTTTTATCGTTTTCTTGTTTTGTTACTTGCTTTTGCTTAGAATAGCTAGTAGTTTGAAGTGCTTATTTATTGTTAATCTTAGCTTAAATCAACTTCTCAAGTATGATTAGTGCTAGATTTTTGCCTATTTCTTGTTTTATTGCTTTTCCAATCCTAATTAGTTAGTAGATTTCATTTCTAGGGTTTTATGAGATGGAACCCCAAAATTTATTTGGGGGTTTTGACTTGCTATCTTAACGAAATATGGGGAGAAAAATTGAGAGTGTTGTGAGGCTTTGGATTGACTTTTGGCCAAGAGTTAGTTGGTTCTTTGTATTTGATATTCCAATATACTTTTTCTATAAGTGTGAGGGGATTCTTCTCACACCTATTGATTTTTTATTTGGGATTGCCTTGAGAAAGGAATCACTAGTTGTAGGCGTGTGCGCTCATCGGGCCTACGTCTTACGTCGATTTTGAATTGTGGGCTTGAGCCACAGATCCCGTACATGAGTGCGTTGGGGGGTGTTATCGATAGAGGGGATTGCCACCATTCCTATACAAGTTAATCACGGACGCCGGAAATATTGGTGTCAAACTAATGGCCCCACTGTTGGGTCTAGTAACTAGAGTGTGGGTTTCGGTACATGGTACGGATAAGATCTTTAACCTATTCTACCCGCATGTAGTAGCCTCTACTCGGTCTCTTGTAGTTCCATAAATCATAATCATTGAATTCAAAGAGTCTATCGATTTGACCTTAAAAAGCGCACTAAACTAATATTATTACAAAAGTTGATTTCTATTATGCATGCATCGCTACCTATCCTAATGACTATGACCACTTTGAATTAATCAAATTAATATGGTGCCTAAAATCCGTTTGTCCATAACTAATCTGAATAATTTCTATAAAATAAAATTGATGCATATATATAAAATAAAATTGATGCATTTCACTGTATCCCTAGAAGCAAATCAGCTTCCAAATGCCCTTTGTGGCTATGGGAGATCGAGACATGGAAAATAAATTTGTTTTACGTACATTCAATTGTTTGTTCCAGAGTTTGTAGTGGATGTTTTCAACGAAGGACTCAACTGAAATAGTTCTTTTGTTCTGCTAGCTAGGACTGGTAGTCGAAGTGTTGCATCCTTTTCTTCTTTTACAAAATAAAGTTTTTTTTTATTTGACAAGAGGAAAAAGGGAGACAAGTGACCCCAACACAAAGCTTATACAATGAAAAGGTAGAAGAACATTACGAGCAGAAGCCAAAAAAAATCTAATACTATTTTTATAAAACCTATTCCCTAAGATTGTATCAACCGTTTCCGCACGGAGCCCTCTGAAAATAACATGCAGTTGTGATTCCGAGATCAGTAAAGAAGCACACTGTTGAAGCCCCTTCAGCTCCTGCCAAAGATGGTTATTGCACGTCATCTTGTGGTCAAAACACCAGATGTTCTGCCTCCCGTCTTCAACAACGAGAGACCCCTCACTATTTCCTGCAGTGAACAAACCATTAACCTCCTTACATCTATGGAATCCGAAGTTCACTGTTGCCCTGTTGTGACAGTCTGTGCCGCCTCCGATATAGTTTGTGATACGGACTCTGTCGAACCCTGGTGGCTTGGTTGGTTCCAACATCCCTCCCTTAATCGACGAATAGCAAGTAGTTCGTTTGTTCGTCATTTCCCCAGCTACCCTGAGGACTCTCTCAAGTGAAACATTCTCCTCACTGAAAACCACCCTGTTCCTCTCCAACCAGATCCCATGCAAGATATGGACGAAGTACACAATGGGTTGTATCTCCCTCTCCCCCACCTGACTATCAATTCCAACATTTTGAAGTCTGCTGATCCAAGATAAAATCCAGTCTGCTAGAGACACCGACTGAAGATTTCCGACACATATCCCTAACCTCGAACCCTGCCATATACGCGCAGTAACCGGACAGTCCCTAAAGAGATGCTCAACAGACTCCTCCACCTCCTTATCAAAACAGGCACGACAAAACGCACTTGACGCAACACCCGCTATTCTCTGCTTAGCAATCTCGGTTCCTACGGCAAGAGCATCGTTAAGGAGTCGCCAGAGGAAAGTCTTCAGATTCTTGGTTATGGGGAGTCTCCAGGGAACCTTCATGTTGCCCCGAAGTATTCTACGACTACCTCAACACTTTCAGTCAAGAAACTACTATGCTGTATAGTGATATACCCCAACTGAACATCATAGACCCCTTCTCTAGACTCTCTCCAGTAGATTTTATCCCCCTGGTCCTCCCCCAAAGGAAGTTGAATAATACTCTGAGTGACATCGTCTTCGTAAGCAGAGGCAAGGCTTTCTGGCTTCCAACAATTATTCTCAATGAAAGTCGAAACACACACTCTACGGCAGTTAGGGGTGCAGGCGATCCAACTGGTCTTTGGAGTAATCTCCTGCCCATAGAGCCAAGGATCTCCCAATTTGGCATTCCTACCATCACCCACGCTCCACCCACAACCTTCCTTTAGGACAACAAGGCCCCACTTGATACCGGTCCAGCCCCAAGTTCCCTGCTTTCTCTCGAACCCACCTGTAAACAGACTGGTGTCCTCTATATTGTATTTGGCCTGAAACACTCTTGCGAGGAGGAAATCTTCCTCGTGAATGATCTTCCAGCCAATCTTGGCCAAAAGGGCCTGATTAAGGAATCGACTGTCGCGAATACCCAGACCCCCCTCCTTCTTGGGTCTGGTGAGATGTGACCAGCTTCTCCAGCGCACACCCTGTTTGCGGCTTAACCCCGACCACCAGAACCTAGCAATGATTGAATTGACCTTATCCAAGATACTCATAGGAACCTTGAAGACCGAGAAAACGTGCAAACCTAACGAGTTCAGGACAGAGTTGATTAAGGTGAGCCTTCCTCCTTGCGAAAGGAAGATCGCATTCCACGAATTCAGTCTCTCTTCCACTTTGTCCACAATTCCATTGAAAATGTCCTTCTTGGTCGACCCAAAATCCGAAGGGATCCCTAGGTATTTTCCAAATGACCTCTGAAGGGGCATGCCAAAAGTATGTGTAAGGTTTTCCTTTACCTGTTGAGAGCATCCAGGATTCGTGACGATCGCACATTTGTGGTTGTTGAAAATCTCACCCGAGGTAGTATTGAAATCCGAAAGTGCACGCCACAGACTTTGACAGCCTGTCAGCGAATAGTGGAAAAAAAAACGCCGCATCATCCGCGAAGAATAGATGGGAAAGTTGTGGAGCATTTCTGGAAACCTTAATCCCCTTAAGACCTGAATCCTTTGCATTTTCCACCAAACCGGACAAGGCCTCCATGCATAAGATGAATAGATAAGGAGACAGAGGGTCCCCCTGCCGCAAACCATAGTTTGGAGTGAACGGCTCCAAAGCAATCCCATTGTACAGGACAGAATACCTAAGACACAGTTCATAATAAGTTTCATGAGCTTCTCCGGGAGCCTGACCTTCATTAGGACTTATTCCAGGAAATCCCACCTAATTCTATCATACGCCTTGCTCTTATCCGTCTTCAACCCCACTTTACCACGCTTATTGAAGGTTTCCCAAGAGTACTCAAGAGGGGGGTGAATTGAGTACCCAATAAAATTTTTCGATTTGCTACTGTTCCAGTCAGGTAGACCAGTTGTACTGGTCTTCACAGCGGAATATTCGTTAAACAGTTAGTAGAACAGTTATCGAGCAATAATAAAGGACACACGAGATTAACGAGGTTCACCCAACTTTGGGCTACGTCCTCCTAACCTAGTTACTTTTATTAATTCTACTCTGAATGAATAATAGTAACCCTCACTCTCTCAATGTATGAACTCTCACACAAAGAAACCCCACACTCAACCCAAGTGTGCTATTTCGCACTTGAACTCACAAGCACTCGCAATTGAACTCTCAAATGCTACCCGATCACCAACCCCTTGTTGATGATCCAATACAGAATCTTTTCTCTCAAATAACTCTCACTAAGAGCGTACAAGAGTAAATTAAAGTTCAATATATGCACTCGTATGATCTATGCTTGCTTGATGTAAAACTAAGGACTTTTCTTCTCTCAAAAATAACTCTTTAAAACTCGGAGAGAAAATCATTTGTAAGAGTGTATACTTGTGAATATTTATAGGCAAGAGCCATGCAATTGATTATAGTCGAACCCTATAATATGCGAGATATTTGTTTCCAAAGATCCACACATATTTTAGGAAAGTTTACAAGATATTATTTTATACAAGATAAAATAATATCTAGTTAACTTAACTCGACAAAATCAATTACACAATATTCCCAAGTAAATACTCTTACTAGATCACCTTGAAGTTTCCAAAAATCTTTTTAGGAAAGTCTTCAAAAACGTTTACTTGCTCGACAAGGTGATCAAAGTTGTGAGAACAGTAGAGCTGTTCTTCCAACTGGTAGTGTTGAAGCCAACTAACCAACTAGTCTAGTTGTCCTCAACTCTACAAGAAAAGTCACATAATTTGTCTATCAATAATACAAGCAATCAACCACACTCATGCATTTCTACAATATAAAGACTTAGTCTAAACCTAGAACTAATCTTCATATTCTTCAACATCTTCAAAGCTTGCCCTTGATCTTCTTTTCAACTTAGAATGTTTACGAGATTAACTCGAAGGACCTTTTTGCTCAGAGAGTTGGAAAACCTGTATGCTAAACACATAGAATAATTTGAACATATAACTTGTTAGCATACATGTCACTTTCTTTCAAGTGACCAAGAATAGTTTTCTCAGCTGTTCAGACCAGCTGTATTCAGCAAACCAATGTACCTGTTCTTGCAACTGTTTGTCATCACTCAAAACACAGGGAACTCTTATGACCCTTGGAAGTCATGATATTTTCAAGAGTCTCATGGGCAATCAGGATATTGTCCGCAATGTGTTTCCCAGGGACAAAGGCACCCTGGTTTTCAATACACACGCTACTGAGAACTCTTCTAAGCCTATTCGTAATGCATTTCGACACAACCTTGTAGAGCACATTGCAAAGGMTGATTGGGCGAAAGTCATCCACCCGGTCCATGTTCAGCTTTTTTGGTATCAAGGCAATATGGGTGAAATTCGTCTCTGTTAGAATGTGACCATTGTTCAGCGAGCTTAGCACCCCCGCAACCAGGTCCTCCTTTACCTCTTTCCAGTGCTTCTGATAGAAAGCAGCAGGTATGCCGTCCGGCCCAGGGGATTTCCAAGGYCCCATGGAAAAAAGAGCTCGCTTCACTTCCCTTTTGGTGAAGGGACGCACGAGCATATCTCTATCATGGTCGGACATGACTCTGCTTAGACCCTTGAGCACTTTCGCAATGTCGTCCTCCCGCATGGAAGGAGAAGTCGAAGGAACTCCTCCGCTAAAAACCTCCATAAAGTGATTTCGGACCGTAGCTTTGAGTTCATCCTCTTCCAAGATGAAGTTACCATCCTAGTCCTTCAAAGCCACAATGTTGTTACGAGCCTTTCTACCTTTCACCCAATTGAAATAGAACTTCGAACATTCATCCCCCTCCGAGCTCCATTTAACCTTCGCTTGCTGATTTCAATACTTGGTTTTTATGCTAGCATACTCGTTGAGGGYGGTTCTATCCACACTAAAGCTCTCAGAGGACTCTCCTACTTCCATTGCAAGTTGCGCCCTAACCACATCACTCTCCAGATCATCCCAAGTGGCATTCCAATCTTTCCTCTTCCTTAAGGCCCAAGATTTGACTCGGGCGCGCATCCTTTTGCATTTAACAGATAACCGAAACATAGGCGATCCTCAGACATTCCCAGCCCACGCCTCCGAGATCTCACCCTTACATTCCTGAAAATCTAAAGCCCAAGCTGGGATTTTATAGCTCCGCCTTGGTTTTAAGGAGAGTGRATTAGTATTTAGGAGAATGGGACAATGATCAGAGAGAGCAATGGCATGATGCTTAATGGTTGTGTTTGGGAAGAGATCTAGCCACTCAGTTGTCGCATAACCCTTATCAAGACGCTAAAAAATGCAATCCTCACCCTCTCTCCCATTCCACCACGTGAAGCGCGGTCCCTCGAAAGGGATGTCATTAAGACCAAGTTATCCTTCCAAGCTCTAAAAAATTAATCCCCCGTATGCCCTTTTTGCTCCCTCCTAAATATCCCCCTATCTATCGACCTGGTGAAGCGCCAACGATCAAGAAGGTGGAGAAGTGAGGGTACCAAGGGTAGAGTCAACTCCATCCCAAACATCATGACGTTTAGAATGATCCGACTCCCCATAAAGCAAAAACCAAGTACCACGGCCCAACCACCAAATCATAAACATACAAGACAAAGAAGAAATGACTACTTTTACAAACAACATTGAAGAGATTAACCCACTAGGACCAACCCACCCAAAGCCCCCTCTACACCCTAACGGATCAACCACTATTCCCAACACACTAAACCAGTTACTTCTAAGTCCTTATTAAAAACAAGAAACCAGTGCCTTTTAGTGTCACTGAGGAACACCAAAGATCTGGAAAATAAGACCCAATTAAAATCTAATTTTTAGGAACTACCGTGTTAATTGGGTAATTAACGGCCGGCACAGTTCCAACTAACACCTATCAATGCGCCTCGGGGGTTGATCTGGTCCAACCTCCCCAAAAACCAAACTCTTCAAAATAAGGAGATCTCGACCTCAAACCGTGAGCGAAGATTAGCAAACACTAAGGTCCCGGCTAGAGCCTCCGCACTGAACTAGCTCCTGATAATTGTTACTTGCAAGCAAGAGGTAGTCTATTAGTTCATTGCAAGATCTTTTACCTTTTCGCCTTCAAGCAACATTTCCCAACGAGTCAACTTCATCTCCATCGTCTTCGAAGGCTAGGGAGCATTGGTTCACCCCGTAACTGCCTTTCGTTGTTCCCGGCCTTAATCTATACCTCTTGACCGTTGCCTTTTGCGGAATCGATGATTTCCTGACCATCCTACCTCTCCTATCTCACTCCCCGGCACGGTTGAAGAAAAGAGCACTATCCGACATCCACCTCTATAGGTGTGGGTTGTAGCATCCCCTGAGATATTATCATCCACCCTTTGCCTCGAGCCTCAAGCCATTACGAATTATCAAAAGACCACATTGTTTGTAGCCTCCTCGCGTATCCTTTCTGATCAGAGTCACTAAATTCAAATCCTAGTGCCATTTTCCGATTTTTCGGAATCAGACCTAACAAAAAAGGAGAAGCATAACCATCAGAATCCGCCGCCGTACCACCATCCTATCCATAGGACTTGGTTCATTCACTCGAGCTAAAATATTCACGACCCACGACTCGACCTCCACCCTCGAAATAGCTCTAAAACACTTGACCATAATCATATTCCCACACGATGTTCCGATAAAGCCCCTAGAGGGTACACACCAACGAGCAATAGAATTTTTGAGATAAAATCGAACCTTGGGTTTTGCTCCGCGGTTTGTATAAGCCGGCGAATGGAGGTGCTCGGAAAGAACGGGTCACCGTGAGGAGCCTCCGCATGCCTCTTCCAACAAAGCCTTCCCCAGAATAGTTGAATGACCATTTCTGTTCGAAGTAGTGCGAAGTTTCCAAGTTTAAAGTCAAGTTGTCCCGAAAAGGAAGTAGGATTCCAACTCGAAGACCCTGGCTTGTTGTTGAAAAGTCCCCCGTAATGTAACATGTGAGCTGCAAATTAGGCCAAGCTCGTCCAAAGGCCCAGTAACCCTTTCATTCCCTGGACCCACCGTTTTCTTCAAAACCACCCCCCCCCAATTTCCATGGCTTGGATCTCCTGGATTTTTGCACGAAAGGACCCATGATTTGATGGCCCACGTGAAAAGGAGTTCACTTGGGCTCCTGGCTGAATCGGCCCAGAAGCAACACAACCAATAGTAGCATGCAGCGKGTCCACTTGGGCCCCTTGAAGACTCGCCCCAAACGCTACTATAGCAGTAGTAGCAGCCCCAACACTCTCAGCAGATGCCCCAACAGAATGGGCCTGGGAGTGGGTCGGCCCAGATCCAGATGGATCCGTATTGGCATTCAGCCCACTACCAAACCCAGCAGAATTAAGCACCACAGAATGGGCCTGGTGATGCTCCAGCCCAGCAGAAACCGAAACAGTAGCCCCAACACTATCCCCCCTTTGTCTGGTTTGGGCTTCGTGGTTGCTTGGCCCAGTAGATTCGCGAAACCGGTCCTCCTTGAAACTRGGTGCATTAGTTGGGTTTAACCCACCCCCATTATCCATTGGGCCTTGCACCCCCTTCAGCAAATCTGGGCAGCCYAGTGGCACTAAAAACGGCTCCTTGAAATGGAGCAACGTTGAAATTAAAAGTTTGACCCAGAGCGATACGACCCCCGAAAGTGGTCCCAAGATCAAAATCAAGAACAACATCCGAGGTATGAAACCTAGTAGAAGGTGGGCCCCCATTTGGTACTAACCGTACGGAAGGAGTGATATTTCGTTCCATGCATGTTAATGCACGCAAATCGAGAGAAAACATCGTAAACACTTGATCCACTTCCATAACCGGTACCCCCCCTTCTTTGGATAAAAGAGATTAGTTGAGACTCGATATTATTACGAACCGTTTCGACCCGAGTGGTGCATCGTGTGACCTTGTGGCCAATGCAACCACACCTCACACAATACTTGAAGAGTTCTTCGTACTTGAACTGGATCCAAATGAGAGTACCATTATCCAAGCTTAAGAAAAAA
>SNQN01002142.1:2947-17125 GCA_008642245.1 Bassia scoparia | reverse complement strand
ACATTTCTCAATGAAGTCGACACACATCTGGCAGTTGGGGTGCAGTGGGCGATCCACTTGGTTTTGGGGATATCTCCTGCCCTAGAGCAAGGAATCTCCCAATTGGCTTCCTACTACAAGTCCACCCCCAACCTTCCTTCTAGGACACAAGGCCCCACTTGTTACCGGTCCAGCACCAAGTTCCTGCTTTCTCTCGAACCACCTGTAACGACTGGTGTCCTCTATTGTATTTGGGCCTGAAACCTTTTGCAGGGGGATCTTCCTCGGTGAAATGATTTCAGCCAATTTCGGCACAAAGGCCTGATTTAGGAAATCGCACTGTGCGTACCCGCCCCCTCCTTCTTGGGTCGGTGATGTGACAGCTTCTCAGACACCTGTTTGCGGATAACAGACCACCAGTAACTAGCAATGATTGAATTGACCTTATCAAGATATCATGGAACTTGAAGACGAGAACGTCGAAGTGATGCAACTACGAGTTCGGACGAGTTGATTAAGGTGAGCCTTTCCTTTGCGAAGGAGATGCATATCCACGATTCAGTTTCTATCTTCCATTTGTCCACAATTCATTGAAAGTTTCCTTCTTTGGTTCGACCAATCGAAGGATCTAGGTTTTTCAATACTTGACGGGGATGCCAAGTTGGTAGTTTTCCTTTACCTGTTGTAGATCTGGATCTGGTGCCTCCGATTTCAATTTGTGGTTGTTGAAATCTACCCCGCGGTGTTATTTGAATCGAAGTGCGCGCCAAGACTTTGCAGAACTGCAGCGAAGTGGAAAAAACGCGATTCAGCGGAAGATGTGGGAGTTGTTGCGCATTTGGAAACCTTAATCCACTAAGACCTGATCCTGCATTTTCCCCACCGGACAGCCTCATGTAGAGAATGATAGAGACAGATGAGGTTCCACTGCGCAACAATCAGTTTGGAGTGAACGAGTCAAGCATCCCATTGTTTACAGGGACAGAATACCTAAGGACTACAGTTCAAATAGTTTCTGAGTTCTCCGGGGGCTGACTTTCTTTCAGACTTATTCCAGGATCAGCTAATTCTATAGCTTGCTCTTATCGCTTCACCGCACGTTTACCACGTTATTTGAAGGTTTCCCAGAGTACTCAGAGGGGTGATTGTCCAATAATTTTCGATTTGTATGTTCCAGTCGGGTAGGACCAGTGTACTGGTTTCACGCGAATTTCGTTAACAGCTTAGTAGTTAGAGCATAATAAGGGCACACGAGATTACGAGGTCTCACAAACTTTGGGCATTACTCCTCTAACCTAGTTCTTTTATTAATTCTCTTGACATGAATATAGTAACCCTCACTCTCTCATGTTGAACTCTAACACAAGAACCCAACTCAAAAACCCAAGTGTGCTATTTGCGCTTGAACTCCGCCTCCCAATTGACTTCTAAATTGCTCCGTCAAACCCTTGTTTGATGATCCAATACAGATTGTTTTTCAATAACTCTCATAGAGCGTACAAGAGTATTAAGTTCATTAGTGCACTAGTATTCTATGCTATGTTGTGTACAACTAAGGAATTTTCTTCTTCAAAAAATAACTCTTAAACCTCGGAGAGATCATTTGTAGGTGTATACTTGTTGAACTTTATATGGCAAGAGCCATGCATTGATTATGGTCGACCCTATTATGGAAGATATTTGTTTCCAGTAATATTTTAGGAGTTTACAGATATTATTTTTACAGATAATATAATATCTAGTTCACTTAATCACAAATCATTACATATTTCCCAGTAATACTCTCTAGATCCCTTTGTAGTTTTCCAAAAAATCTTTTTAGGGAAAGTCTTCAAAGATACATTGCTCGAAAGGTGACAAGTTTGTAGGAACAGTCTAGAGCTGTTTTCAACTGGTGTATTTGAAACCAATAACACTTGTCTAGTTGTCCTCAACTCTCAAGAAAGTATAATTTGTCTATAATATACAGCAATCAACACATCATGTTTTTACAATATAAATAGTCTTAACTTAGAACTATTTTCGATTCTCAACATCTTCAAGATTGCCTTGATTTCTTTTCATATTAGAAATGTTACGAGATTAACTCGAAGGACCTTTTTGCTCAGAGGTTGACCTGTTATGCTAAAACATAGAATAATATTGAAGACTATCACTTGTTGCCATTACATGTTATGTCTTTCAAAGTGACCAGCAAGAATGTATTTCTCGCTGATTCGACCGCTGTTTCAGACAAGTACTTGTTCTTGCACTGTTTGTCTCCTCAAACGGGAATTTATGCTGGAGTCATGTATTTTCAGACCGATGGGCAATCAGATATTGTAACGCAATGTGTTTACCGGGACAGCACCTGGTTTCAATCCCACACGCTCTGGAACTCTTCTAAGCTATTGTAATGCATTTCGACACCACTTGTAGAGCACTTGCACAGATGATGGGCGAAAGTCATCCCGGTCCAAATGTTCAGCTTTTTTCTTGGTATAAAGGCAACTATTAGGCGTGCAATTTCGTCTTGTTGATGTGCCATTGTCAGCGCGGATATAGCACCCCCGCACCCAGTCCTCTTTACCTCTTTCGCAGTGGTTTGATAGAAGCAGCAGGAAGTTGGTCGGCCCAGGGGATTTCCAAGGCCCCATGAAAAGAGGCTTCGCTTCACTTCCCTGTTTTGTGAAGGGACGCAGGAGCATATCTTTTGGTTCGGACATGACTATGTTGACCTTGACGACTTTCGCAAATGGTCGTCTCCCGATGGAGGAGAAGTCGAAGGAACTCTCGCTAAAACTCATAAAGTGATTTGCCGGTAGCTTTGAGTTTATCCTCTTCCAAGATGAAGTTACATCCTAGTTTTCAAAGCCAAATGTTGTTACGGGCCTTTCTCTTTCACCATAAAGATTCAACATTACCTACCGAAGCTCCCATTTACTCTCTCTGCTTATTCTACTGGTTTTTGCTAGCATACTCTTGAGGGCGTTCTATCCAATAAGGCATCTCAGAGGACTCTCTACTTCACATTGCAGTTGCCCCTAACCACTCACTTCCAGACTCCCAGAGTGGTCTTCCAATCTTATCATCTTCCTTAGGCCCAAGATTTGATCTGGGCGCGCTTCTTTGCAATTAACAGCATTCACGAACTTCAGCAGCGGATTCTCAGACTTCCAGCCCACGCCTCCGAGATCTCACCCTTCTTCCTGAAAATCTAAAGCCACTGGGCATTTATAGCTCGCCTTGGTTTAGGAGAGTGATTGTTTTAGGGAATGGGAAATGATCAGAGGAAGCAATGGATGTGCTTAATGGTTGTGTTTGGGAGGGATCTAGCACTCAGTTGTTCGCATACCTTATCAGGACGCTCAAAATGCTCTCACCTTTCCTCTCCTTTCCACACGTTGAGCATTCGGTCCCTCGAGAAGGATGTATTAAGACCCAAGTTATCCTTCACCTCTAAGGAATTATCCCGAATTGAACTTTTTACACCTCGATCTTTCCCGTATCTATCGACCTGGTTGGAGTTCGCCACGTCAGGGGAAGAGCGATTTTACAAGGTATAGCTAACACCTCCACAAATGCGGTTTAGCGTTGTCGGCTCCAAAAAGCGAACAAGTACACGTCCACCCATCGATAACATACCCAGACAGAAGTGACTAATTTTTAAAACACATTGACAGCTATAAACTAGACTAGCCACCCAGCCCCCGCTTACACCAATGGGTAAAACTATACACCTTACAAACAAGTACTTCTAATGTTTATTAAACAAGGGAAACCATTACATTTCGTTTCACTAAGAACACAAAGTCCTGGAAGAAAACCATTAAGATCTATTTTAGGAACCCCCGGGTAACTGTCATTGAGGCCAAATTCCAAGTAAACCAATCAAATGGCGTCCTCGGGGGGGGTTGATCTTTGGTTCAACCTCCCAAAACAGTCTTCAAGGATTAGGAGATCTCAACTCTAAAACAAACTTGAACGAAAGACTAGTTAGCAAACACTAGGTCACGGCATAGAGCTACGCCTCTGAACAGGCTCCTGACAGGTTTACCTGGCAGCAGGTATCTGTTTAGTTCAATGCAAGATACTTTTACTTTTCGCCCTTAGCAGCATTATTCTAGAAGTCAATCTTCATTCCAATCGTCTTCGAAGGCTAGGGGCACTGGCTTACATCGCGTAAAGTGTAGCGCTTGCTCCCGGCCTGTCAATCCTGTACCTTTTGACCGTTGCTTTTTTGCGAACAACTGTTGTTTACAATGACATCTAATCTCCTATCTCGCTCCCCGCGGCTGGAGAAAAGGGCACTATCCAGACATACGCTTATTGTGGAGCAGCATCGCTAAGATTTATATCCACCATTGCCTCGAGCTTTCCATGCCATTAGGACTTTCGACGGTACATTATTGTAGCCTCTCGGATCTCTTCGGTCAGAGTCACTACAAGATCAATCTCAGTAGCCTTTTCCGGAGCTTTTCGGTCAGACCCAACACAAAGGGGTGCATAACATCAGAATTCGCCAGCTGTGCTAACATTTCGTGGTCATAGGCTTAGTTCAATTCACTCGAAGCTAACAATATTCACGACCGATCGACTTCCCACCCTCCGAAATACTCTAAAACACTGTGACATAAGCATATCCCATACGATGTTCGATCGGCCCTGGGGGTACCACACGAGCAGCAATCGAATTTTGGGTATAAAATCGAACCTTTGGTTTTGTTCGTGATTTGCTATTAAGCCGGCGAGAGGAGGGCTTGCTCGGAATGGTCACGTGGGGGCCTACCCATTGCCCTTCTAACAAAGCCTGCCCAGAACTAGTTGATGACCATTCTGTTTGAAGTGTGCGAAGTTTCAAGTTATAGATTAAATTTGTCCTGAAAGTGAGTAGGATCCCCAACTTAAGGCCCCCGCCCCCCCCCCCCCCCCCATGGGCTTGTTCGTTTGGGTAGGTCCCTCTTATGTACAATTTGAGCTTGCAATTAGGGCCATCTCCAGGCCATTGGCCTTTCATCCTGGCCCCCGTTTTCTTCAACACCCCCCCCCCATTTCCAATGGGCTTAGAATTCATTGGATCTTGAACAGAAGGCGATTGATTGGGCCCCGTGAAAAGGAGTTATTGGGTCCTTGGCTGATCGGCCCAGAGCAACCACATGTTAGCTGCAGCAGGGTCCATTGGCCTTGAACGATCGCCCAAACGCTACACGTTAGCAAGTGGTAGCCCCAACTTCAAGCGGAATGCCCCCACAGATGGCTGGGAGTGGGTCTGGACCAGTCCGATGGATCCGTTTGCATTCGCCCGCTACAACCAGGAGTTAAGCGAAATGGGTTGCTGCTGCTCCGCCGAGCGAAACGAACAGTGCCCCCACACTATCCCCCTTTTGTCTGGTTTGGGCTTCGTGGTTGCTCTGGCCAGTAGAATTCTCGAAACGGTCCTCCTCTGAAATAGTGTTATGCAATTAGTTGGGTTTAACGCACACCCCCACGTGATTTCTATCCATTTAGATGAGCGCGCACCGCTTCACGTAAATTCTGGTGTAGAACAACCAGGTGCCCTGAAAAACGGCCTGAATGAGCATTTGAAATTAAAAAGTTTGACCCAGAGCGATACGGACCGCCGAAAGTGGTCCAAGATCAACATAAGAACAACTCCGAGGTATGAAACCAGTAAGAAGGTGGGCCCCCATTTTGGTACTAACCGTACCGGAAAGGAGTGATTATTCGTATCCCATGATGTTAATGACGCAAATCAGAGGAAACTCGTAAACACTGATCCTTCTCATAACGGCACCCTTCTTTGGATAACAAGGAATTAGTTGAGACTCGATATTAATTACGAAACCGTTTCGACCCGAGTGGTTGTATCATGTGATTTGTGGCCAATGGCAAACAACTCACACAATATTGAAGAGTTCTTCGTCTTGAATGGATTCCGAATGGAGTACTTTATCAGTTAAGAAAACAACCAATGATGAGGGGATTCCACTCCGACCATCACACTAAGACGAGAAATCTAACCATTGGAACCAGCTGGGTAACCTCCATTCCACCAGAAGTGTTCCCAAATAGTCCACCCAACTACATGCCGGGTGATAAACTCTGAAGGAGACCGCACACAGACCAAAACTTGGCATGGAAATCTCACCGTATTGTGGGACGGTGGTTGTCGTGACGGGCATAGACCTATGATCGCCGCCTGATCACATTAGTTCGCGAAGCTACTCCACCTAGTTCTTCTTGCTTGACAATGGCACGAACAAGTCCCCCATTTTCGAGATAATAGAGCCCTGTTCTTTACTAGTGTTTAACGTAAGTGTTGGACCCCATCATGATATATTCCGATATCAACAACCACTCCCTAACAGATAAATTTCTCAATGAATTCGCTACCAAGCCTTTTATTTTTTCATTCTTGATTACGTTCTAATGATCCCAAGCCTATTTAGGCTCCAATTGTCTAGAGTTTACTCTGAAAGCAGTAAAAGAGAGAGAAAGCAGATAGAGGTGAGAGGGAGACGACAGATAAGCCGATAAACAAAAGTGCATAGTACATACCCTATAAACCAGTGCAATACAATATAAAGGAAGGGAAAGAAGAACCATGCAACAATGAAAACTGATGCGAGAAAAAAGAAAAAAAACAAAAAAGCGAAGGAACCTACAGAGGATAAAGAAATAAGAAAACCAAAAACAAATAAACAACATAGCCATTAACAAAAAATAAAGAAATGGAAAAAGAACCAACTACCAATAAGGAAAAAAGGAGGGAGAAAAAAAGGGAAACAAAATAAAGAAAGCAGAGGAACTGCAAGGGAAGGGAAAAGAAGGTTAAAAAAACAGAAATAAAACCAACAGAAGAGGACAAAGAAGGAACAAAAGGAACCAAAAGGCAGAATTAAAAAAAGGAAAAACGTAGGAGGAGAGTCAGACATAATGGCTGAAGGACAAAACAACAAGAAATAACAAAAAAGAAAGGACCAACTCCCAATAGAAAGAAACAAAAAGCAACAAAAAATAAAAAAGAAAAAAGGAAAGAGGGGGAAGCCAATAGCACTGCTACGTGAACAACACACAGGAGAAAGAAAAACAGACCACACGCAAAGAGAGCAATAATTACGGAGTTTGGGAAAACCCGTAATACAACTCCTGAGTAACCACCCCAGAAAGCAACTGAAGAAAAAACTAGGAACTCTCACAAAATCATTACCCCTAACAAACCCTAAAAGCCCTTAACCCAGCAAACTCCCAAACCACCCCCTTAGACCCCCTTAAACCTCCCGGAAACCGTCCCGGAAAAACACCAAAGCCCTTGACAGAGAAAACAAGAGAGAGAGGCTCTCGTTAGAGAGAGAAAACTACAATGGTTACGACTCTTCTGTACAAAATAAAGTTACTACAGTCCATTATWGAATGAAAAATTAACTTCATATTTTTCTTYAGTTTTTTCAATATATATTCTAATTTAACTATTGCAATCTGGAGTGCTCCAACAAACTTTGAATTGTACAAACAAATCTTCTTACCCTACAAGATAACATTCTTAAGTCGTTGTTAAAATTTTTTTAGGAAAATAACTACTTATCTATCATTTTTTTTTATTTAAGTTATGTACCTAATATTTTTCGAAATTTCAAAATAACTACCTTATAAAGTGCTAGTATTTTAAAATCACTACCACCTAAAGAATTATTCAAATTTGTTAAGACCAATTTAACATTTAAACTACCCCTAGATTTCAACAAAAGCACCACACACTTGAGAACCCACCCTGGTACCACCCCAGTCAAGCACCAATTGAAATTGACCATAACCACCCCTCCCACCTT
Organism: Bassia scoparia; assembly: GCA_008642245.1. Classification (NCBI taxonomy): domain Eukaryota; kingdom Viridiplantae; phylum Streptophyta; class Magnoliopsida; order Caryophyllales; family Amaranthaceae; genus Bassia; species Bassia scoparia. Next base: position 9,338 of record SNQN01002142.1, on the reverse strand, counting down.
GAATCATTAACCTTGAATGGGTTTTTTGGGTCAACGGAGTCGAGTTGCAAGTGGATAAAGGGGATCTAGGGTGTTGTGGTTGTTTAAGGGGTTGCTATGGTGGTTCACGGGGGCCACTAAACGAATTTGTTATGTTATTCATAAAGTTGTAGTGATTTTAACATTTTGCGAAATATTAGGTAATTAAATTAAATAATAACTTAATGGGTAGTTATTACAAAATTTTCCTTTTTTATAAGTTAATGCATGTATTATTGAGTCGATAATGTATCGTATTGCATATAATGTTGAATGACAACATGATAAGAAAGATGAAAGATGGTTGTGATGTGAGCCTCATGTTATTAAAGTGTGTAACAAATTTGAACATTTTATGTTAAAGTAAGAGTTTTATGTTTAAAATGTGTTAAAAGAGTTTTGTGAGAGGTTGAGAAAGATTGACGAAGTTTAAGTGGTGGAATCACAATAGGTCAAAGTTTCTTAAAAAGTTTTGAGGATTATGTCGAGAGTAGTGCAGGGGAGGAGCTGCGTATATGAGTTGATGTCTTTCTTTTCTTTACTTGATGTCCGTACATTTGTTTGATAAAAAAATGATTTTGATTTATATTGATTCTCAGTAAAGTTTTCTTAGAAAAAGGTGATAACTTGTTTGGATTTGATCTAAATAATTAATTAAGAGAAAAGAATATAAATAAAAAAATAAAAAAAAAAAAAAAAAAAAAAAACTAACCATAAAAGAGAAGGAAAATAGGAAAAAAAGACGTATAAAATAATAAAAAAAAAAAAAAAACAATAGAGAGAAAAAAAAAAAAGAAAAATAAAAGAATAATACATATATAATTTCTAAATCAAAATATCTAGAAAATGTTTTACAAACTTTGCGCCACTCAGGCTTATCATTGTTTTAGCTTATAATTGACTCTAATTCACTCAAGAATAATAGGAAGCTTGCAGCAAAATTCTTTAGAATTAGATCCATTATTCGTATAATAAATAATATTATTGGCATAAGAGGGACAAAGGTAGGTTTAAAATATTATGTGTATGAATGAGAAAAAATTTTATAGAGGTTTGCACAAAAGAAAATAATTTACCTTACGTAAAAAGGCAAATTTTTGTAATAACTACAATTAAGTTATTATTAATTAATTACCTAATATTTAAAATTTAATCACTACAACTTTATGAATAACACAAAAATTCGTTTAGTGGCCCCGTGAACACCATAGGCAACTTAAACAACCCACAACCCTAGTCTTTTATCCACTTGCAACTCGACTCCGTTGACCAAAAAACCATTCAAGTTAATGACAAGGTGGAGGGGGTATGTCCATTTCAATTGGTGCTTGACTGGGTGGTACAGAGGTGGGTTCAAGGTGTGGTGCTTTGTTGAAAATCTAGGGGTAGTTAAATGTTAAATGGTCTTACAAATTTGAATAATCTTTAGGGTAGTGTTTAAATACTAGCACTTATAAGGAGTTATTGAATTTCGAAAATATAGTACATAATTAAATAAAAAAATGTATAAGTATATTTTCCTAAAAAATTTAACAACGACTAAGATTTTACTTGGAGGGTAAGAAGATTTTTTGTAATTTAAAGGTTGGTGGAGCACTCAGATTGCAATAGTTATTAGAATATATTGAAAAACTGAAGAAAATATAAGTTAATTTTATTCATAATGGATTGTAAACTTATTTGTTACGAAGAGTCGTAACCATTGTTTTCTCTCTTCTAACGAGAGTCTCTCTTTGTCTGTCGGGTTTGTTTCCGGGACCGGTTGCCAGGAGGTTATAGGGTCTAAGGTGTTTGGAGTTGCTGGGTTAAGGCTTTTAGTTGTTAGGGGTAATGATTTGTGAGAGTTCTATTTTTTTATCCGTGCTTTCTGGGTGGTTATCAGGTTGATTAGGGTTCCAAACTCCGTATTATGCTCTTTGCGTTGGTCTGTTTTCTTCTCCTGTGTTGTGTTACAGTAGCAGTGCCTATTGCTTCCCTTTTCCTTTTTTTAATTTTGTTGCTTTTTGTTTTCTATTGGGATTGGTCCTTTTTTTGTTTTGTCCTGTCAGCTATTGTCTGACTTCTCCTCTTTAGTTTTTCCTTTTTTTATTGCTTTTGTTCCTTTTGTTCCTTTTCTTTTGTCCTTTTCATTCTGGTTTATTTTGTTTTTTAACCTTCTTCCCTTCTGCATGTTTTCCTCTTTCTTTTTTTGTTTCCTTTTTTTCCTCTTTTTCCTATTGTAGTTTGGTTCTTATTCCATTTTTTATTTTGTAATGGCTAGTTGTTATTTGTTTTTGTTTTCTTTTTTTTACCTTGTGGTATTTGTCTTTTGTTTTTTTTCTTTTTCTCCATCATGTTTTCTATTGGTTGCATGGTACTTCTTTCCTTTTTATTTGTATTGCATGTTTATAGGTTTGTACTATGCACTGTTTGTTATCGGCTTTATGTCGTTCTCCTCACTCTATTGCTTCTCTCTCTTTTACTGTTTTCATGATTAAACTCTAACAATTGGAGCGAAATAGTGGTGGGATCATTGAAGTAGATCAAATTGAGGTGGCTTGTAGGCGAATTATGAGTAATGTGTTTAATGTTGTTATGGAATATAATCATGATGGGTCCAACACTAAGTAACTACAGTAAGGAACGGCCTATTCTCTCGAAAATGGGGGACTTGTTCGGTCCATTGTCAGAATGCAGAAAGTAGATATGCTTGTCGAACTAAATTTTGATAGGGGGCATTATAGGTCCACTCACGACAACCCGTCCCATAAGTGAGATTTCTCATGGCCAAGTTTTGGGTTCGTGGTGCGGTCTGCCTTCGAGTTTATCAGCATGGGTGAGTTGCGTGAACTATTTGGGAACATTTTGGTGGAATTGGAGCTCAGTGGTTCAAGTAGATTTCCTTCGTCTTAGTGTGGCGAGTGGGATATCTCATTGGTCTTTTTCTTAAGCTTGGATATGGTACTCTTTTGGAATCCAGTCAGACGAAATACTTAAGTAGTGGAGTGTGGTTGCATTGCCACAAAGGTCACATGATGCACCACTGCGGTCGAAACGGTTGTAATAATCGAGTCACTAACTCTTTCTATCCAAAGGGGGTGCGGTTGGAATGGATCAAGTGTTTAGATGTTTTCTTCGATTTGCGTCATTAACATGCATGGAACGAAATATCATCCTTCCGTACGGTTAGTACCAAATGGGCCCACCTTCTACTAGGTTCATACCTCGGATGTTGTTCTTATTTTTGATCTTGGACCACTTTGGGGTCGTATCGCTCTGGTCAAACTTTTAATTTCACGTTGCTCATTCAAGCCGTTAGGGCCATGGCTGCCAGATTCTGAGAGGGTACAGGCCCAAATGATAATGGGGCGTGGGTTAAACCCAACAATGCACCTAGTTTCAGAGGAGGACCGTTTTGAGAATTTACTGGCCAACAACCACGAAGCCCAAACAGACAAGGGGGATAGTGTGGGAGGCACTGTTTCGTTTCGCTCGGCGGAGCATAGCACCTTTGTGCTTAACTCGCTGGTTGTGGTGGCTGAATGCCTAAAGATCATCGGACTGGTCAGACCCATCCCAGCATCTGTGGGGTTTGCAGAGTTGCGTTGAAGTGGGCTACACTGCTAGTGTAGCTTGGGCGTCGTTCAAGGCCAATGGACCTGCTGCTACTATGTGGTTTGCTTCGGGCCGATCAGCAGGACCCAATAACTCCTTTTCACGGGGCCAATCAATCAGGCCTTCGTTCAAATCATGAGTCTAAGCCATTGGAAATGGGGGGGTGGTTTGAAGAAAACGGGGCCAGGATGAAAGGCCAATGCTGGGATTGGGCCCTAATGCAGCTCAAATTGTACATAAGAGGGATCTACCAAACAACAAGCCCAGGGGGGGGGCGGGGGCTTAAGTTGGATCCTACTCACTTTCAACAAATTATCTAAACTTGGAAACTTCACACTTCAAACAGAAATGGTCATTCAACTGTTGGGCAGGCTTTGTTAGAAGAGCAATGTCGGTAGGCTCTCCCACGTGACCATTCGCGACAAGCCCCCCTCTCGCCGCTAATACAAATACACGACAAAACAAAGGCGATTTAATATCCCAAAATTCGATTGCTCGCGTTGGTACCCAGGCCTACGAAATGTATGAGAATATGGCTTATGTAAGTGTTTAGAGTATTTCGGAGGGATGGTGAAGTCGAGGTCGTGAATATTTTAGCTTCGAGTGAATTGCAACTAAGCCTATGCACGAAATGGCAACGCGGGATTCTGTATGTTTGCACTTTGTTGTTGGTCTGACAAAAGTGGAAAGACTGAGATTTGATCTTGATGCTTGATCCTGAAGGAGATCGAGAGGCTAAATAATGTACTCGTGATAAGTCTCTAAGGCATTGAAAGTGAGAAGGTGTGTATATTTAGGATGCTGTACCCACAAGAGCGTATGTTGATAGTGCTTTTCTCAGCCGGCGGGAGCGAATAGAGTTAGAGTGTCAGAAAAACGTTGTCAAAAGCACGGTCAAAAGGTACAGGATTGGGCCGGGAGCAAGCGTACATTTACGGATGAGCAGTGCCCCTAGCCTTCGAAACATGAGAATGAAGTTGACTTCTAGAATAATGCTGCTAAGGGCGAAAAGTAAAGTATCTGATTGACTAACAGATATGCTGCCAGGTAACCTTCAGGACTGTTCGAGTGCGAGTTATGCCGTGACTAGTGTTTGCTAATCTTTCGTTCAAGTTTGTTTTAGGTTGAGATCTCCTAATCTGAAGATCTGTTTTGGGAGTTGAACAGTCACCCCCCGGGACGATTGATTGTTTTGGAATTTGGCCTAATGACAGTTACCGTGGGTCCTAAATATAGATTTAATTGGGTTTCTTTCCAACTTTGTGTTCTTAGTGAACACGAATGTATGGTTTCTTAAAAGCTTAGAAGTATTGTGAGGTGTATAGTGTTACCATTGGTGTAAGCGGGGCTGGGTGGTCTGTCTAGTTATAATCTGTCATGTGTTTTACAATTAGTCATTCTTGTCTGGTATGTTATGATGGGTGGACGTGTACTGTTGCTTTATTGGAGCCGGTACTAACGCTCGATTTGTGGAGGTGTTGAGTCTAACTTGTAATCGTTCTCTTCCTGACGTTGGGAACTAACCATGATATGAGGGAAAGTAGTCGAGGTGTAAAAAGTATAATCGGGGATAATTCTTAGAGGGAAGGAGTACTTGGGTCTTAATACATTCCTTCTCGAGGCCGAATGTCAACGTGTGATAGGAGAGGAAGGAGATTGTTTTTGAGCGTCTGATAAGGTAGCGAACAACGAGTGCTGATCCTCCCAAAACAACCATTAGCATCATCCATGCTCTTGATATTTCCATTCCTAAATACAATCTCTCTTAAACCGAGGCGAGCTATAAATCAGTGGCTTAGATTTTCAGTGTAAGAAGGTGAGATCTCGGAGCGTGTGGCTGGAATGTCTGAGGATCCGCTCAGTTCGGTTGAATGCTTTAATGCAAAGGATAGCGCCCAGGATCAAATCTTGGCTAAGGAAGAGATAAGATGAAGCATCTGGGATGTCTGGAAGTGATGTGTTAGGCGGCACTTGGCAATGTGAATAGGAGGTCTCTAGAGATGCCTTAGTGTGGATAGAACGCCCTCAGAGTATGCTAGCATAAAACAAGTTTGAAATACAGAGACGAGTAATGGAGCTTGGTAGGATAATTTGATATCTTCAATGGTTGAAAGGAGAAAGGCCGTAACATGTGCTTTTGAAAACTAGGATGTAACTTCATCTTGGAAGAGGATGCTAAACTACCGGTGTAAATCATTTATGAGTTTTAGCGAGGAGTTCCTTCGCACTTCTCACCCATCGGAGAGAGAATTGCGAAAGTCGTCAGAGGTCAGACAAGTCATGTCCGAACCATGAAAGATATGCTGTGCGTCCCTATCCAAAAGGGAAGTGAGCGAGCCTCTTTTCCATGGGGCCTGGAAATCTGGGGACAACTGTCTGTTTCTATAAAGCACTGGAAAGAGGTAAGAGAGGACTGGTTGCGGGGTGCTAACGCGTGACAATGGCATCTAAAAGACGAAATTGCACGCCTAATATTGCTGTATACCAAAAAAATAGCTGAACATTTGGACCGGTGGATGACTTGCATTTTTGCAATTTCTAAGGTGGTGAAATGATTAGAATAGGTGAGGTTCTAGTAGGGTGTATTGAACAGGTGTTTGTCCTGGAACACATGGGAAATACGCTATGCCATGAATTTAAAATATATGATTTCCAGGGTCATAAGAGTTCCTGTTTTGAGTGATGACAACAGTTGCAGAAAGGTAATTGTGCTGAATAAGCTGGTGCTGACAGCTAGAAACATTTTGTCATTGAAAGAAGAAGTGCTAGTATATTTTAA
>SNQN01002141.1:49580-79067 GCA_008642245.1 Bassia scoparia | reverse complement strand
CGTTTTAGAACATAAGAGGGTAATAACGGGATAATACACTCCAAGCACGGAGAATACGCTTTCCTTTTAGGTTAATTTCGCCCCTCTAGGATCACCGGTACCACGAAATAACTAATGAGATACAATGGAGAAACAACTTACTTTTGATCTACAAAACAAGTCAAGAAAAGAAACTTTGTGTTTGAATTTGTAAGAACACTCTCTGAAAATTTGCAAGAAGTTTCAAAGAGAAAGCAAGTAATCAACAAGAGAAAACTAAATGTACTCAGTGTCTAGCAAATGAATCAGCCTTGCCTTTTTATAGCACTTAGGAGTACTCCCAACAGCATATTATGGAGTAACCCCATAATCAATGCAATTGATAGCCAAATCAATCTGAGTAATGGTGTTTAAAACCAATTCAAACTCATACTAATTGACATACAACAGCTATAATGTAATTTAAATCACATATCAAATGCATAAGTAGGCACCCAACGGACAAAACCATCAATGCAAAGAATAACCTGATCACGCATTAAAACGCGTCAGGAGGAATGCGTGCGCCATTTGTTCCAGAACCAAATGGCGTGGCGCCACTCTGGTGGCTTGGCGCATTTGTTCTGTCCGTTTTCCGCCAAATTTCTTCCTAATTTGGTTTTACTCCAATTAGCCCTTTGCTATGACTTGTCCGTTATAATACTTATCATATTCATTTTTCAAGGTCCATTTATGATAAATGTTCCAACAGTCCTCCTCCCATTTATTACATAAATGTGACAAACCTCTTTACTCGCAAAATTACAAATCAACATACTATGCATAATAGAAAATATCTTAGAGATTGAATTCCTACTTAGTGTATGCACACTTAATAATGATTTCCGTCGTGGACTGGACTAGCCTTGAATCACACATCCCTACGAATCACCGAAGGTACAACACACACAATACTAACAAAATTCCTTACTCGATACCTTATAGCCATGGATATCATATCCATCATGAGAGTTTCAAGTTAAGCCCAAACATGATGAGGCGGCCAAACATCTAACTCATATAGGTAAATCTTAACGTACCGACTCCTGCAATTGAGTCTTCCCTCAAAGATTCATTAAGAATTTTCATAAAATTCAACCTCCTTTATCATTGCAGAAATTTTGCACTAACCTTGGGATGAAAACACAAGTTACACACACCATCAAATGAAATTCTATCCTCATTGAATTCGAGATCCAACGTTGTATTAGACGTCGATTGAGTTTCCTTTCATTGAAGTTGTTCAATAGCTTAAGACCCATCCTTTGTTCATTTATTACCAACAACTCCCTTGCAACGTTTATTAAACGTATCCGCCAAATTGAGTTGAGACCAAACAAAACCAATGGTTATACAACCATCCTTGATCATTTGACGAACATAGCTATGTCTAACCCCAATGTGCCTCTGACTTGCCATTGTAGACTTCGCTATACGCCTTTGCAATTGTTGATGCACTATCACAATGTATAGCAAGAGTGCATAGTTTTACCCATAAATCAACCTCACTCAAACACATTCCTTAGCCATTCCGCTTCTTTGCAACAAGAAGCTAGAGCTATGAATTCAGATGCCATAGTTGGAATCAGTTATACATGTTTGCTTCTTTGAGGCCCATGAAATGCACCTCCTCCAAGAAGAAACACCATCCACTTGTGGACGAAAAATCTTCCTTATTGAAATCCAACTAGCATCCGTGTATCCTTCTAAAACCGAAGATCCCCGGTATATGTATAAAACCATACTCCTTGTTTTCTTCAAATACCGAGCACTCTCCTTAGAGCATTGCCAATGCATCATACTAGGATTACTGTATACCGACTTAGTTACCAATAACAAAAGCTATATCAGTCTAGGCTAGTCATTGCATACATCAAGCTTCCAACCAAGCTTGCATACTCCATTGTGCAATTGGAGTACCACTACTCAGAACCAAACTAACGTTAGGATCCATAGGAGTAGCAAATAACTCGAGTTAGACTCATTGAACCTCTGAATCACTTTCTCAATGTAATGAGATTGTGACAAAGAAATATCCTTCTCCTCAAACAATCTTTACCAAGAATCACATCCGCTTGTCCCAAATCTTTCATGAAAAGCAACTTGAGAGAAAAACTTTGGTTTTCATGACTTCATCCAAATCAGTTCCAAAGAAAGCATATCGTCAACATATAAGCAAATATGACACCTTTACCGCTATCATCAAATTGCTATACACTTATCAGACTGATTAATTTTGAAAACCGTTAGCCAAGACAACATCATCAAATTTTTGATGCCATTGCTTAGTGCTTGCTTTAGCCCATACAAAGATCTAACTAACTTGCAAACCTTCGTTTCTTGTCCTTTGACTTGAAACCCTCTGGTTGATTCATGTACACTTCCTCCTCCAAATCACCATTAAGGAAGGCAGATTTTGACATCCATTTGTGAATTTCAAGACCATGAAATGCGCTTAACGCAATTAAAAGTCTAGATGGTAGCTATTCTTGCCACCGAGCATAAGTGTCAAAGTAATCGATACCATACTTTTGCCTAAAACCTTGACCACTAACCGGCTTGTGTTTTAATATGGTTCCATCGACTTTCTTTTGTAAACAAAACCACTTACAACCAAGAGGTTTGCAACCGGGAGGTAAATCCGATAGAACCCCAAGTATTATCCCCATATGGAATCCATTCATCATTTACGCCTCTTTCCAAAAAGCGGCATCATATGACTTCATTGCCACATCAAAGGATTTAGAATCCTCCTCCATATGTAACATATGAAGCTTGAGTCTCAAGAGACTCCCTTGACCCTTCAACTAAATATAGTTGAAAATCCATCCAAAGATTTTGCCTTTCATATTCTTTTACTTTTCCTCACTTCCGAATTGTAGTTCATTGATCATTAGTAATTATCTACAATGAAGTACTATACTAGGTACCATGTCCTTTGTCTAGGAATCGATGAAAACGTGTTTCATCAAATATTACATCCCTTATTCTATCACGGAGTTGAATAGAAACACAAATCATTATTTCTAAGACATAAACCTATATGCATTGCTATTTCAAATAACCTATAAAGACGCAATCAATCCCTCTTTCACCCAACGTTTTACGTTTAGGTTCTGTCAATTGACAATCGCCCTACACCCCATACCCTAAGTATTTGAGATTAGGCTCCTTTTAGACCAGAGTTCATATGGGTAATCTTGTTCCTTTTATAGTGAACTCGATTCAAAACATAACATTCGTAAGCATTTCTCACCCCAAAAACACGTCACTAAGACCCGAATAGATAGCATGGAATTACCATTTCTTTTAAGTCCATTTTTCCTTTCGCCACACCATACTTTGTGGAGTATATGGTGGGGTCGTTTCATGAATATATACCAATGGATTTAAAATAACTTGATCAAAGTATTCACCACCCCTATCCGTCGAAGTTTCTTAATTATTAAATCAAGTTGTAATTCTACTTCGGTCTTATAGATTCTTAAATTATCAAGAGCTTCATCTTTAGATGATAACAAATACAGTAAAAAACCTTGATGCATCATTCAATTAAAAGTTACAACATATTTCTTATTGCCTATATAAGTAACTATGAACGTATGTAAGTCACATAAGTGATATGGATCAAGCCTACAATCAACCAATGCCTGGTACCAACTTCCATATTGGTCTCAACCATCATACAGACGATTACATGTTAATTGTTTGCTTGTCACCACTTTCGCAAAAGGATAATAATACAAGCAAATCAACCACACTTTGCATTGTAGTACAAATAAAGACCTAGTCGTAAACCCTAAACTAAATCTTCAGTATTCGTTCTTTCGAACATCTTGTCAAAAGTTCTTTGCCTTTAGATCTTTTCTTGTATTCCAAACTATAGGTGAATGCTATAACGAGGTTTTAATTAACATTGCTTCATAGGACCTCCTTGCTCAGATGAGATATTTGGCAAAAAATCCGAACCATATGACTAAAACACAAATAGAACAGGTGCTTGAACAATATAACTGTGGTTATTAGTAATTCCCATTTATTTACAATTGTCACTTTCATTTTCAATGACCTGTCAAATTAAACGACGATTATTCACATGACATAAACGGATATGTGCCCAAAGAGAAAAGAGACAGTATTATCACTCAGCTTCGATGTCCAGATATACCAAAGCTCGGAAATATTTATCGCACGAATGTTACTCTTGTTCTATGCATCAAACTGAAACTTTAATGCATCACTCCAAAACACTTTAGGGAACTCAAACAAATACTATCTGTAATGTAAAAATTTTGATCTTGTAGAAGAATTGGGCTGCACAAGATTCGGTGCCTCATTGCTTGATAAATAAGCTCAAGACGGTACGTGTACATGTTACGACGCTTTATGGGTTTGACAAAGTCCTAGATGCAGTAGCATACATCCTTAGTAATGCTCTTTTATYGGAAAAGCTTTATGTAATTGTGGATCGCTGGGCAAAACATGATAAAGATTTTGCAAAGTCGCAAGAACGTGAATTTTGTAAGTCATTGTTCGAGCTTCCGAGGTGCTCCTCAACTTGTCACGTTGTGTTTTCAGGTGGCTATGTCATATCATCCTTGTAATGTCTTACCTAAACATTTTTAAATTTTTTCTCTTTTTATTTTCTATTTTTTCATACATTTATTTGAATTGATAATATATCATATAATTTTTTTAAAAAAAATGCTAAAATTTCTATTTTATTAGATAATATCGGTTTTTTTGGTTTGYGATAGCTTTGGCTCAAATTGTGACATGCATATATACAATAAATTATGTTTAATTTTGCTTGTTGTTCATGAATAATTCAGTATGTTCACCCATTCTTGTTGAAATTGTCTTTTGACTATTTCTTACTAATAAAATCATTCGTGTCAAAAAAAACCATTCGCGAAATAATGAAAATTGTAGTACTTTTACTCGTATTTTATACCATGAAAAAAAGGTACAATCATCACTTTATTGATAAACTAATAAACTATTAAGCTACTATTGCACAAATCAATATTTGCTTTATCATTTTTAATTACTGAGTCAGATAATACTTAAGAGTGGGAAGAGTTCAAAATGGTGGACGGTGAAAAATGATTATAATTGCTTGCTATTTATAGCTGAATTGAATATGRTTYGARTAACYTAAAATTAACCTGGGTTTAATTTATCTTCATCTTTTCCACAATCCCTTAAGATATGTTTATTACGATAAATTAATGATATGTTTCCACAATCCCTTAATCTAGATGCAATATAATCTCGCAGAATTTGGTATAGATTCAATCTAGATTCATGCATTGAGAAAACGTATAACGAATAAATGGGGTCGATAGTATGGAACCTAAGGCAGGGAGATTTGAATCTATATAATAAGAATTCCCCTAAAATCTCAACTAGCCAACAATAATAACTAACTACTTGGCCTTTATAATCTTATGCCAAGGTTGTATCATTTTTTAAATATTTTTAATTAAAGAATAACTTATCCTTTGTGTATCTGAACTTTTTGCATCTTTTGCGAGAATGCCATCCATCACCTAAGGATAGTGGAACAAATTAACCTTACTTGTCGATCTTCCATCAGCTATCTTGGCCATCCTCAAGGCAGTGATGTCCATTTAAGCTTATAATCAAGTGATGTCCATAAGAGTACCCTGCAATCCATAGATGTGCAAATGCACCTATTAATACTTATTGTTTTTAAAACAAAGCATAAACGAACTCAGAAACTAAATTATGATAGCAAATAATATAAACTACACAAGCATTAGCCTAATACATACCGGATCATGGTTAAAAATTGCAAATTCCAAATCATTCACAATTCGATAGGATACCCCATCATGACCATAAATTGCTAATCGCGGATCATGCCCAATCATCCAGTTTTTAGTCATGGTACTTTGTGATGGAGCGCGAGGAGGAGGTGCAACAAGACTAGGTTCATGCGCAGTAATGAAAAATTTCGTCCTCCAATCATGGAGGTCAGCCCATAAATTTACAGACCTTACACAATGGTTTGTGGTATCGTAAATGACCAATCCGTGTTTATTTACATCCATCAAAAGTTGGCCAGTAGGCGTGTATCCAAGAACGTCTAAAGACTTGAGCTCTTTTGTTACACTACYGGGGAAGGGGGAGATAACCATTGTTTTAGTCCATGAATCCGAAATCCCATATTCCTTCATAACCCATACATCGTAACAAGATTCAATAGCATTGTTGACAACAATGCATAGTTGATTTTGCCCGTTTAGAGCTCCCAACCCAAGCAGTTCAGTCCTCTGTTTGCCTAAATGATCCGGAATAACTCTTCGCCTTAACCGCTCCTCCTCCACGTCATAGTAAAGAATCTCATTTCGTTTAGTTGCCGATGGATCTCTAGGAGGGTACAAGTCTGTCAACCAATGAGGAGCGCCACGTACAACAACAACGGTACCATTAGCACATGAAACCCCCCTAGATGTCATGCTCCTAAATCCCCTGTAATCTTGAACCTGCTTAAGTTCACCGGTCTTACAATCTAGGAGCACAACTCGCATGTGCTCGTACTTGTCTCCAAAGGCTACAATATACCTGCACATTAAGACTAGTAAAATCGTGTATTSGTCTCGAGAAGCATTGTAGCAAAGTGCAAACAAATTGATATTATACTCCATGTGAGTGCATCTATCTGTTAGCAGAACACCCAAAGCAGGTCGATATAAATTTCTAATAAATTTCTCCCTACTGTGGTAATGTTTATCACGAAAACTTTTCCAACTTGTTGCATCGACAAACAAGGATTCTTGCGTAACAGGGTTCCAAAGAATGAAATCGAGGTAATCTCTATTAGTTAGGAGTAGTAAACCATTGCATGAACTTAACTCGACATGATGATAAAAGCCGTGGCGTCGATGTTGGAACTGTGGTAATTGGTGTGGAGTTCCCAGGGCCGAAAATCGTTCCTCTTCTGTTTCACCGGTTTCAGTTTCGGTGAGATGATGATAGGCAGCGAGATTGGCACATTCAATAGCGTAAATGTCGTCCGTTAAGTCATCATGRTCGTAATCAAATGAATAAAAGAGGAGATGATCGCCGAATAATAATCGACTACGAATATTAAAGTCTTTTATAAATTGAGGATTAGAGAGTAAGGTGTTCCATTGTTTGCATACTAACTTGAAACGTGCTATGGATTTTAATGGCAGTCTCAGGATGATCTCACGAACAATGTCTTCGCAAAGAGATGGCGGATCTGCCATGGTTTTCGATTTGCTAAAGCAATTATTTGAGGGTGGGAGGGAAGTGGGTAACCTAAACTAACAAAAACAACAACCAAGGCATTCAATTGAATTGAATCGATTGTCATGCATATATATATATATATATATATTGATGTTGCAGGATTTTGTTGGAACTTGGAACCGTAATTTTTGTTTAGACGGATAAATAAAGATTTTTTGGGTTTATCTTTGAATAACGATTTTTCAATTTAATTTTGTTAATTAAAAACTAAAGATTTTTGTATTTAGTTTTTGTTTAGGTTAGACTAGGTTGGTTCACGTGCGATGCACGGTTTTAGAAAACATTTTATGGCACAAGTTATGATAGCAGTTGTTATATCTTATGTTTTTTTTAATTTATGTTATATAATCTTATAAATTTAGCTTTTAATAGTAATATAGAATGTAGTTCTTTTCAAAAAAATATAGGATATAGTTGTTGGTTTTCAAATAGATTTGGAAAAATTTATATGAATAATCCCAACTTTTATAAATCTTCCCATATATTAATTCGTAGTTAATTTAATCATAGAATAATCCCAACTTATGCCTCAATTTGCTCAAAACGAACCCATTTACCTACAACCTGATTAATAGGTTAATTTTTTTCTTTTCTTATTTCTATTCTTATCTCTCCTACCATAACCACCACAAGACCCCCCCACCTGATCGTGAAGGCAACCCCAACTTCGCAACGTCCCCACCACCTCAACACACCACCATGGCAATAACCCCTACCCCCTGCAAAACCACCGCCCAACACGAACAACACCCACCCCTACAAATCCCTCAAATTGAAAAACCTTAAAATCAAAATTTAGCTTGATTCGGTTGTAGTTGTTGTTAGTTTGAAGGAGAGAGTTGAGTGTGAGGGTGGTGGCGGCTGCAGTTGTTGTGGTTCGAAGGAGAGAGAAGTGGTGATGATGGATATGGCGGCGACTATTGTGGTTCGATGGAGAGAGAGGTGGTGGCGGCAGTGGCTGTTGTGGTTTGAAGGAGATCGAGAGAAGTAGTGGAGGCGGCGRCTGTTGTGTTTTGAAGGAGAAAGAAGTGAGGGCGGATGCGATTATTGTGGTTCGAAGGAGAGAGAAGTGGCAGCGACGGCTATTGTTTTCAAAGGAGAGAGAAGTGAGGGTGGTTGCGATTGTTGTGGTTCAAAGGAGAGAGAAGCAAGTGATGGTGGCCGCGCTGTTTCTGGTCATGGGTGATGGTTGTGTAGAGGGTGATGGTCTTTGGTGGTTGTAATGGAGGTTTAAATTAGATTTTCTTGAAAAATAAAAAAACAATAACCTGCAAAAAATTGAAAAAAAACCTGGAAGATCAKGTAAATTTTACACTAGGATCATTTAGAGAAGATTAGGGGCAAAGTTGGAATTATTCTATGATTAAGTTCACTATGGATTAATATGGGAAGACCCATAAAAATTAGGATTATTCATATAAAATTTTCCAATAGATTTTGATTTATATTTTCAATACGGTGAGATAAGAAATATTAAAATAATTTTAAGTTTTAAAGATGTACGTATACTAATTAATTTTGTAAAGGTAAAGATAAACCTATATAAATTTCATAGGATATGATTGATATTTTTGAAACATAGACTTAGATAATGGATATATTATTTATATTTAGATTGATTATTTTAATATATAATTTAAATTTAAATTCAAAATTTATTTATGATGTAATAATAGTTGTGTTTTCATATGAAGTAGTTTTTTATATAGTTTTGTTGGCATGCATATAACTAGATTAATTTGCCGTGCGATGCACAGCTACATTAAATATTTTTGTAAGTGTACATTAAATATTTTTTAAATTTAATCTTATTGTTGTTTTTTTATAAATATTTTTTACTTGTTGATATTATTTATAAGATAATTGTCACCTTATAGTTTTTATTTAGTGAGATACTAGTTTAGACCCGTGCGATGCACGATTTATGCTAAACTTGTTTGTACACTGATAATTGTTAAATGAAATTAATTACAATTTAATATGTGTTCTGAATATTTTTGTTTATTATGAGTATGAGAGAAAAATATCGTGTAAAAATTAAGAAAAACTATGACTACAACTCTTACTCAGGTTTAAATAAAATGAACTTAATATGCTTGTAAAAATATAAATTCGATATTTTAATTTTTTTAAAACAAATGAATTATAACAAAGCATATGTGCACACATACACACATATTCTATAATATATTTTTTAATCAATTTACTATAAATTGACTGTAAAAATAAACAAAAACAAAGCATACCCATCCTGGGGAAAATTCCTAGTCAATCCAATGGATTGACAATCCAATGGCATTTTGGTAAATAAATGGAAAAAAAGAAAAAGATAAATGGCAATGTTGTAAATAAAATATTCCATTTATTTACTAAAATGCCATTGGATTGACAATTTTTGTCAATCCATTGGATGGACTAGGCATCCCTCCCCATCCTGGTGGTAGCAGCTTGGGTATATATTGTTTGGCAGGACAGAAATTTGGCACTTTGGCAGAACAAGTATCCTAAATCCTAATGCTACTGAATCAAGATTTTTGTGCATACTAGGTATAGAAAAGTTAATACTTGTAAATTGAAAAGTGAAGATAGGAATTGGTTAGCTAGTTTACATATCTCCCCTTACTCTAAAATGTGAGTATTCTCCCCAAAGTATATTTACTTTCTTGCCCTTTGCATTCTATTTTTTTTCACTTCTGCCATTGCCCCTTTCCACCTAATCACCATCTACCCGAGTTCATTGACAAACTACCTCATCATCATCTATTCATCTTCATTTTCGTTATTTCATCATCTTCAGTCGTTGTTGTTTTTTGTACTAGCTACCCAGTATGCTTGGGAATTTTGCTATCGTTCATTTTCGATGAGCTGCGACCCATGGACCTCAAAAGGATTTTCGTCGATGGGTTGGTGGTTGTGGGAATCCTTCGAATTCGGTTATTTCAGACTTCATATTTGGTGAGTTTTTATGTTCGAGTGTGCTTTTGCTATGTCTAATCTTGCTGCAATTGATGCTAATTTCTGATWGTTCGATTTTAAATGGTATTTCTTATTCTCCTTTTTCTTTCTGTGATTCTGTGATCTGATAATTACAAATTAAAAAAAAATCAATCAAAATCATAATAAAGATTGGAAATTTCATTTACCCATTTTAGAAGAACTTGAAAATTCTTCATCAATGGAGTCCCCTACTCAACGACGGTTGAAAACTATGCAATCCCATCTTTTTCCTTCCAATGATGAAAATTTCTCAATTATCACCTTTAATCAAACCGCATGAGAGTTTTACAAAGGYATATAAAAATCATAGTTTATAATCACTAATCATAGTGTAGAATCATCAATCAACATGAATATATTTGTTTATGTAATGTATAGTTGTAGCTGTTTTTGTAAATGGGGTGAATTTAAAGCTGATTTTTTTGTTGGGAAAGTTGAATTAATCCTTTGAAGTATTTTGTAAATGGAGCTGAATAACATGGGCCCCTCTTATTTTGTGGTTTACAAATGCTTTAATGTTTCTGCAAAATGGAAGGTGCATTTCAATGGTGTCATTGACGATGCTTAATTACAGCTTAATCTATGTTTTTGATGATGATGCCTTTTTTGCATTATAGATTTTCTTCAGCAAAGATCAAATTTTTAATGCACTTGTGAATTCTTTTTATGCTTAATGTTTCTTTATGTTGTGGAATATACATATTTTGATGCCAAATTTCCCTTGTTACTAGTAACTGAAGTTAAGGAGCAATGGGGATCATGGAAAGGATCAACGAAATTGAAGTTGATCGAGATGGCTCAAACCCAAAAGAATAAGGCTACAGGTGAAAAATTAAAGCCAACGCTAAGCTTGCAATTTCAGCTTCTAAATCCTTTCTTCCTTTTGCACTGAGATGGCTCGGACCCAAAAGAATAAGGCTACAGGTGAGAAATTGAAGCCAATGCTGAGCCTGCAATTTCAGCTTCTAAATCCTTTCTTCCTTTTGCACTGGTTTTCGATTTTTTTCTGGGCTTCACCTTCTAAATCCTTTTGTAACTTGCTTTTGCTATATTTAACTGATTCTTTTGCTGGTTATAGAATGAGTAGTAATGTATGTATAGGTCACTACAAGAGGATCAAAACGAATCAAAGAGTGAAGATTATGGAGCCGTGCAGAAGCTGAAAAACAACCTAAAACATGGTCGGAATGAAAAACGCGAGAGTACGAGTCGGTCAACAGATAGCTTTATCCGACGTATCAGCACAGCGTCGGATATACGATGGATGGACGGTCGGCAAATAATATGGTCGGATTATGGAGTGTTTACCGACGTTGAAAACGGATCGGTAATATTTTTTACGCGACCAGCAATCAACCACAAAGGCCGAGTCAAAGTCAAATAAAGGTTACCAGACCGCTTGAGCGGTCGGTAATAAATTGAGCAATTTTTTTTTTTTTTAAATTTAATAAGAGTTTTTATTTACATATCGCATATCCCAAAATTTACCTACTTCTATTTATGAATTTATGAAAAATATATTCATATTTCATATTAATTGATACATGAAAACATGATATTATTAATATAAAATATACATGATATTATTGATATAACTAAACAATTAACATTATACAAACAATCTGAAATTGAAATTACATATATTATAATATAATACAAATAAATTACATTACTTTCTCATGAAAAATTCCTTTCACTGAATAATCTCTAATCAAAACATCAATAATTCTTCTATTGCTTTGAATTGCTTCATGAACCTGTCAAAAACAAAAAAAAAAAAAAAACAGCACATATTGATGATTTTAACAGCCATCCTCATATAATATAATAGAAAACTTTAACACATTTAATTTCTTAATACCGACAACAAAAAAATTAAACTCATGAAAAAGATTATCAAAATAAAAATTAAAAAAAAAACGAAAACTGAAATTTATGACCCCTAATAATTGTAGATCTGAATTCGAATAGAAGGGGATTTATTGAAAAAAAAACAGTAATACAAAATAACAGTAATGTATTGAAAACAAGTGATAAAACGTAATATATAGAATCAGATAATAAAATCGAATATCAAAATAAATTGAAATAAAATAAAAAGAAAATAAAAAGAATTGGAAATTATACAGAAAGAACAATATTGAAATAACGAATTGCAGTAAACTGAAAAATTGAAAACTAACAAACGATTATATTAAACAAACGAAAAATAAAATAGATCTAAAAACGATTAATGAAATAAAATTAAGATCAGGGCAACGAGTTGTAGAACAAAAAAAAAAGGAAAAAAAAGTTTTGAAAAACGAAAAAACAAAAGAAGAAAACAAACCTAAATCGATTAAATCAGAGAAGCGAAAAATCAAGGAAAACATACTTATAATTCATTAGAATAAGAGAAAGAAACCAAAGAAACTAACCTAGATCTAGGTGCGGGCGGGCGTGAGGGACGAGCCACGGCTCAGTCGGCGACGCAGCGAAGGCTATGCGGAGAGACTGGACTCAACAGGCGACGACAGCGAGGCTATGGCGGAGACGGCTCAAGCGGCGGCACGACATAGGCGGGACGGGGTACAGACAGGCGGTTTGGGTAGGCTGCGGTGAAACAGTCAAGCCGTCACGATAGAAGGCAGGGAGCAGAGAGTTGAGTGAAGGAGATGGAGAGAGAGTTGAGTGAGGGCAAAGAGAGAGAGAGAGAGAAACGTGAGTACAGGCAGAGAGAAAAAGTGAGAGAGAGTAAGAATAACTTGAATAAGGAATAGTAGGAGAAATAGAGGGGATGGACGTATTAATCCAAGGCAAAGTTTGAACTGAGACCATATAGTCGAGAGTTGGTTTTTTTTTATTTATTTTTGTAGAATAACATTTCAATAGCACACGACCGAGACCTAACGGTCAGAGTAATCTTCCCGTCCATGAGCGATGCAGCTAAAACGGTCGAATCCATTCAGTATCAAAACAGGTTCGGTAAAATTGCGTCCTCTTAAAAACGATAGGTAAATATGTCTTTTTCCGAACCGTAGAGTGATTGAATGCCGGTACGGTCTAAAAAATCCCGTCGTTGAATGAACATAGGGGATTCTATGTTGTTATTGAAAGAATTTCTAGGGATATATGTATGGTATAATTTTTTTCTTAATATAAGGTATTAGTTTAAAGAATTGAAAAGGTTGCATTTGAATTTTAAAATATTGCATAGGACAGAGCCACAGACCACTTGCTGTGGAATAATGGATGACATTGTGCCTCTGCCATAGACTGACTAGCTCTAAATGACATTGTAACTCAATGTGCTATGGTCGGTAGTTCGGTACTGTACTTAGTTGCAGGTTTTTGATTCATAAGGTGGACATATAGCTTATTGAAAGTATGATCCTTGCAGATGATTGATCATATGTTATCCTGGTGTAGTTTGGTCATATGTTTTGTTGTAATTCTTAAATTGAAGTAATAATCACTTATCGAACAAAGTACTCTTTAGCTTCATTATTATAACTTTCAAGAATTCTATGCAATTGCCATTTTCAAAACCATCATAACAAGTTTCCTTTTTCCAATCAGTTATAGCTATTTGTCTATAAGTGCAGGAGTTGCCCATTGTTGTAAACAAATTTCTTTAAAATTCCTATGCAGGGGTTGCTACATTATTTCAGCAAGAGTGAATATGAATATCACAGGAAAGAGGCGTATGCAGATCACTAGAGACTGTGCTTGACTGGATTGACTCAAAGTAAATAAGCTAACACGGGCTCTCTTTTCGCTCCTATGTCTGTGCATTTCAGGTTTGCTATCTTCTACTAATTTTTGCATACTTCTGATATTTTAATTTTTAAAAAAATTGTCTTAGTCGGTGTAGATTGCACTTTTCATGTTTAATCCACTTCCATCATAGAATTGAGAAATGTGTCCTACCTTATACTTAGCTAATGAAATGAATTTGGTCAATTCACAAATATCATACTGCAGGTCTGCAGTTTACAAGTTCCATGCAAATGCCATAGATTAACTCTTGGAAGGTGGAATCCAAGAGTTTGGGAGTGAAACCTTCTATATCATAAAGTTTTTATCATTCCCACCTTCACAAGTTCCACTTCTCACCCACATTACAACAAATTCATTATGGCAGTCACACACAATTGCCATTATAATCAAGGTCAAGTGTCAAACAACTTCTTAAATGTATCCTACTCTCATTTGGACGCTCTATGACTTCAAAAGATACTTCTCTATTAGAATATAGATTAATTGCTAATTGACTGTAATTCCAAAAAATATGCATAAATGCAAAATAGTTCTTCAAAAAGAATTATACTTTCAAGTTTCATTGCCTTATTAAGCGAATTATTTTATTGGGTTGCAGCTCAATTGTTTTCTCAACATATATACACTATATAGGTGAATCTTTTTGCAGTAAAGCCAGGTGAAGAAACTACTGCAATCGCACATTAATATTATCATTGATCACCATGTCAGCATCATGCATAACATATTCATATTTTATCATGCCTATATATATATAGGGGTAATATTATAACATCATGCATACATAAATACCCCTTATTCATCGCTTCTTCTTCTGGTTTATTCTATTTCTTTGTTCTAATCATTCATATCATAATTTGGCAGCCATTATACATTTATAATCAATGAGATAATAAACATTATGATATTGTATTGTTTTCTTTTGCAAATCCTTTGTAGGCTTCCTGTATCTATCAGATTGACTTCTATTTGAAATAAAGATGATAGTATTCTGTTTCAGAACTGCTTGTCAAAAGGAAAAGAATTTTGTATGACAAGTTAAGAGAAAAAGGAAACAAAGAAGGAAGAAAGAAAAGAATTCGCGAAATTATCATTTATAGCACTCTATTTTTGCTTTGTATCATTGGTAGCACTCTATTTTTTTAAAAAATCAAAAAATAGCACCTGATTTTGCAAAAGTGATAARATATAGCCATTTTACCCTAAAAGCTACATGAATTGACTAATATACCCTTATTAAAAAAATTTAAAATTAAAATTTTTATTCCTAATCTAACATCTTCAACCCCTCACGCAACCACTCACCCATCTCTCTCTTTAAACCACCCTCCCATCACCTCCACCACCACCAGTTTGTAGCACCACCACCTTGCATCCATGTCACACCCARACCACCATGTCGCACCCAAAACCACCCCATTCACGTAACCACAACACGAACTTTAGACCACCTCTAATTCGCACCACAAACCACCACCGGTCTCGCACCCCAAACCACTCCCATTCGGTGAGTGGTTGGGTGAGGGGTTGAAGATGTTAGTTTAGGAATAAAAATTTTTATTTTTATTTTTTTAATAAGGGTATATTAGTCAATTCATGTAGATTATAGGGTAAAATGGTTATATTTSATCACTTTTGCAAAATCAGGTTGTATTTTTATTTGATATTAAAAAAAATAGAGTGTTACCAATGATACAAAACAAAAATAGAGTGCTACCAATGATAATTTCCCAACTGCTTGTCAAAAGGAAAAGAATTTTGTATGACAAGTTATGAGAAAAAGGAAATAAAGAAGGAAGAAAGAAAAGGACGTAGCATCTTTGTCATATAATTTTTGCAATGAAAATTCATTAAGTTTCTATACTTATTGACGTGAATTGAAATTATAAAATCAAATGAGGTTATACTATTATAGGTTGAATATGCGCTTTATTGTTGTTATTTACCATGTGAGTTATGAATGCAGAGTAGTTGGTAGGCAACTTGGACACGTTTCACATTGGTATTTCAAGCTGAACCATTCGTATGATAGTGATAACCTATTCACAAATCACATGCTAATCTTGTTGATGTTAATTCATGTTCATTGATTGTGTGTATTGATATTTGACCGATTTGATAATCTTTTGCAATCGGAGAAGGCAAAGCAGCTCAATAGAAAAGGTCGAACTGCCTTCAAAAAGTGGAATTTCAGTGTGGTGCTTTGGTTATCATACAAGTAGGATACATGTATCAGCATTGCTTCACCACAAACCATATTAAGAAATCCGATAATTGCAGCATGAATCACATAAAGAAAAAGTGTGTTGTACTTTACCACACCCTTCCCTTTTATAGTTTTTTTCTTCGACTCTTTTTCTGTTAGTTCACTCTTTTATAGTAGTTGTTGAATTGCTGAGATTAAAAATCTGTTTGGAGTGAAATAGAAGATATCTGAAGAATTCAGAGTTAGTGTATGGTAAGATGAGTAGGTTATGTCGGCGTTCTCTGTTATGTGATCAGCATGGATGCCGAGAGCTAGTGTGTGGAAATGGAATTGGGAGATAGACATAGTTTTGCAGAAGTGCATTTGATAGAAGGAAGAATTAAAGAAATGTGGAGGCATCTTAAAGGACAAAGTACTAGCTATGTTTACTTAAGCTCTTCTCAAGCTTGTTGTATCGAATAAATATTGCAAATTCTAGCTTAGTGCAATCTTGATTGACAAGAGAGGGATCGTGGGAGCAAACAAGTGGTGATTATGTTTAATTAAGGCTGAAGTTGTGATAACCTGAAATTTTTAGGAAAAGTTTGTTTTCTAGAACAAAGATTTTTTTTATTTATGTTAGAAATTTTCCGGCAATACTTTTTGAAATAGGGAAAATAAAAATTTCGCATTGCACACTATAAGAGAAATTGATGTGTGTTATAATATGTAAATCAAAGGTGAATTGTCAAAGTTCAATCCTGATATTTTCTTGGCATTTGCTGGTGATTATATTATAATAGTAGTAATAATTTAATTTCACATTCCTTAATGATAATTAGACTGTTTGACTCTTGCTTTCAGAGTTATCGAAGCTGCAAGTATTTGTTAGAAAAAGAATTACTTTTGTTTGCCTCATTTACATGCATTTTTTTCCCAACCTAACTTATCATAATATTGCACTACTTTTTTCTTTAGATGTTTGCAGCTCTGAAAGTTCAAAGAGTGCAGGGATTACAGGAGGCTGCTATGGATGAAATTAATACTCAATAAATTGATTGCGGATGTGATCTAAGGGTAAAGTTGTTGTGAAACTTTTGGATCATTTTAAGCATTTAGGTCCAAATGTGTTTCAATATTTTGGAGACAACTTTTGACCTTATCAAGTTTTGGTTACAAAGGGATCCCACTCCACTACTTTCAACGAGTAAGGTTTCCAAAGTCTTTAAAATCCCTGGCAACTGTAGAAGCCACAAATGGGATGTTGACCAGAGAACCAGAAAAAGATTAGAAAAAGACGCGAGCTGCTGCAGAGAAGTGTGCTGGAGAGGAAGAAAATGGGGATTCTGAATCCAGCATGGGATTGGCAGTGATGAAGAATCGAGTCATGTAGTTATTCAAACGGAAACTCGACTGAACAAGAAAGAGTAATGGAGACAGTCCTACCAGGAGGAAAATCTCCTGAATCTGTGGAGACTAAATGGGGATAGCAAATTGGTTTTTTGTTTGTTTAATATTTCCATATTTTCTCTTCGCTCTTTTCTGCTATAACCTATTTCTATTGAATCGTCTACATTTGCATTTTCATCGACATCAGGATTGTGAATTTGGTATTTACTTATTGAATAGGAAAGAGTGCGTAAGTTTAGCTAATTACTTGGAGATGTAGGAGTTAGGACATTGTTTATCTTACATTGTAAATGGAACAGTGCACATACAATTTTAATTAATTATATTATTTAGATAATTTGCATAATAAAAATTTATTTTAGTATAAATTTATTGCATAAGTATCGTTTCAACTTATTGGTTTAGGGTAAGTAATAGCTAAGCAAAATTAAAAGCAATCGAAGATTAGATTAATTGCTATTGAATACACAAATAATACTTATTTACAAGGGTTTCACGTGGAACGCGGCGCGCTTGCGCGCGCCGTGTGCCACTAGTGTATAAAATGTATACGTGTAGGTTTTGTTTATCATACTGTATGCTTATAATCTTATGGTGAGTGAAAGCCGTCAAGAAGGGTCTTGCAATCCTAGATAAAAGGTGCTTGTGTTTTTGGGTTGTTTTTGGTTTGAATATAGTTGTAGATTACTCAAAAAATAAAAATAACATACGACCTCGTTCATTGATGCTTTTTTAATTTTATCTCGGTTTTTTCATGTTCACCAAACATTTTTTGTAGATACGTATAATAATATATAACATAGAAATGAACTGGAGTAATCTCTGGTGGTTATTAGAAACACCACAATATATAACGCTATCACTTTTTTCGTTCTTTCATATTTTTTCAGATAAAAATTTAAGGGCTGTGATAGATTAATTGTTGGACTTGTGTATCGGAAAATTGAAAAGCTAACATATTGCTTTGTGTTTTAGATATTAGAATTTGTAAATAATAAGAGCATTGTGAATTAAGATTTTGTTGACTTAAAATAAATAATTTAATGTACATGTGTATATTATTAATGTAATTTAATTCAATTGTTACCATTTATTTATGGTATAAAACATGCTCAAGGAAGTGTATGAAGAGTAGGACTGGGGAAGTTAATTAAGTTCAAAATCTTAATGTATTTCTTCAAGTTGATTAATTTCGTGCAGAAGACCATGATAGAGTTCAAAATATTTTTATTTTAATTTGTAGAATTTGCTTAATGTCCAGGATTATCCATTTAATAATCTAATTTACAATATAATTAACATTTAAGAGTCTAGTTTAAAATTTAAAATAAAAAATATTTTTGATATGAAATTGTTCTTTTTTTTTTGAAGACACGTAAAATTTTTCTTTCCAAAATTTAAAACCAAAAAATATGCTCTCTCCAATTTTTTAGATGTTCCATATTATTTTGGCACGGTATTTAAGAGTTGATTGAAGTGGATAAAATGCATGAGTAAGTTGGGTTAAAAAGTTGATTAAGTTAGGTAAAAGAGTAGATGTGTGACTGAAAAATTTTAGGAAAAAATAATTTTGATTGAATAGATTGGATAAAGTAATAAAAGTTGACTTTAGAAAGGAGTAATTTATTAATGTTAGAGTAAATAAAGTAGTTAAAAAGTAACAAAGTTATTTTTAGATTGATTTAGTATAACTATTTGGAAACATCTCAAAATGGAAAGTGGAACAACTAAAAAAACTGAGGCAGTATATAGAGAGCTTCTTTTCCTTCAAATTAAAAAAAAAAATCAAATGATATGTATATATTTAGACTTGAACAATATTTTTTTAAAAAAGGAATTAAAATATCTAGTATTATTATTATATGTGATTTTTTGTTTGCAAAAAAGGAAAATGATTTTGGAAGGAAAAAAATTTAACTACAAAGCAACACGTGTCATTTTTGGTTTTTGTTTTAATATATAGTTAAAAAAGATAGAAAGTTTGCTCATCAAGTAATAGAAAAGGTCGATGAATGAGTTTTATGAAAATGAATAATATTCAAAGCATAAGACAAAATAAAGATTGAAAGTTGAACTAATCAAAATTGAGATTGTCTGTCTAACAATAAACATTAATTACATCCAAAAATCGAAATATATTGTAACACAAACTCATTTGGCAACAATTATCAAATTATGAAATAAACAAGGCTTGTTCCGTCAACTGAAATTTAACTAGAATTGAACTTAGTTTCTACCTTGATGACTGACTTATTGGAGTACTGACAACCGAAATCGGGTTATTTTCAATTGAATTGAATTTACTTTTATTGAAACCTTAAACAAATTTCCCTAAGGATTGAACTATTTTACATTGAACTGAACTTTTTTTACTGACTGATACTTATATACTATTTAGAAACTGAAACTTATTTTTACTAAAACTTTATTGAAATAACTGACAAGACTGGACCTAAATATGTATTTAAAGGTTCAATGTTAATGGACATATTCCACCGCTCTTCCCCTCGCCCTCTTCCTTATTATAAGTACGCAAACATATATACGACTTTCATCAATATTAAATGACACTATCCAATTTCATTCAAGTATTTGTACCATGCACTCTACTATCCTCTAAGTAGATATAGAAGTAATAAAAATAAACAGTAAACTAAGTTTTTACAAAATTAGAAAACCAAAATGTATTCATAATACAATTTTACATTTATAAAAAGATCTTTTATGTCAAAATATTTCTCATACTCTCATTATCATCTTTTACATACGTATCAACTTACATCAACCTACCTTTCAAAGACACACTATGGATGGTAGGATGTCGACTATCACAAGTTCTGTAAATACCATAACATCAATATAATTTAAAATCCTAAAAATTTGCATGATTGTAATATTCCTCTACTTTAAATTTGATATTTGTAAAAGCATTCAAATTTCTGCTTAAAATTAATGTTGGCATGATTGTCATTTTTAATTCTATTTTTACTTGTTTTTTTAATATCATCTATTTTTTATTTTATCTCAAAAAATAAAAATTATACTGTAGTATTGAGCACTACAATTCCTATAAAAAGTAATGCAAATTGTGATTAAGTGACAACTAATGGTTTGTTAGTTTAATATGTTGTTGAGGTGATTTTGCACTTCAACCACCAAGTCAATCGCCTAATATTGTTTTTGGTTCAAGAGGGGGCTTCCCTTAGTTTTGTGTTATGTGGATAACATTGCTACGTATCAAAGGCTCACTAGCGACTTGCAAAGGTAAAGAAGGTATTGAAACTTGTAAATTAAGCCTAGTGTGGAATGAATGATTCTTAGGAAAAAACAAGATTGATTAAAGATTCATTAGCTCATTTATAATGCTCTCTATATTTAAGGGAGGGAGCGGAACGGTGTCCCCCTAAGCAATGATTATTTGCCTTTATTAATAATAACTAATCTATTTAAATTTCATTTTTTGAGTCAATGGGGCAAGATAATATGATAGTGTGCTGAGCTTGGCTAGGGCTTAAACAAACAAGTTATACAGACAGAGTTCAAGCTCTAAGTCCCTAACAAGCCATTGAGCTTGTCAAAATAACTACACTAGAAAGTTAACAATTTAAGTCCTAGTGCATATTAATATAGTTCATTTTCATATAAGGAGGATGTGCACTAAATAAACATGATTCTACATAAGTCTAGCCATATATCAGCTCCCTGAACTGCCTCCTACTTGCCTTTGAAGCCTGCACTGCGTTCTTGGCATTGAGCCTGCATACAGTGTGATATACACATATCTGTCAATATGTTTTGCAAGTCCAGTTATATTCTCCGAGCCACTTTGAGTCTGAGTATAAACACAATTGAGCCAGCAGTTTCTAGATATCCATAAAGAGGGCATGTGGATTGCCCTTAGCTCTGTCATTTTTAGAATCACAGCCTTGAAACAACTGCTAAACCTTTCTTCCAAATACCTGTGGTGTCATATATGATACCACCCCCCCCCCCAAACAAGTGTGTGGATTATGCAGCATATATGGATGATGTATGTGTGGTGGTAACGGTGATGGTCATTGTAAGGGGAATTGGTTTGACTCTGGGCTAGGGAGAATTCTTTTGCTAGATGTAGGGTTTGTGCCAAAAATTATCAATTTGTGGTCTTTTTGGTTAAGATCCAATAGTTCCTCAAGCATATCCTCCAAGCTGTCATTTCTCCAAAAAGTAGGACAAGGGACCTAATTAAAGTGTTTTTTTGAGGAGATTGTAGTTAGCATTAGTGTAGGTGGTGTAGGGAGGAGTTTTCATTTGGCTGGGCCAGATCCACACTTGTTGTGCCTAGGACATCCCTAATATGTGATAGATAGTCTCAGGGCTGTCTGGACAAAGGCAATGTCAGAGTGTGTGATCCTCTCCTACAGAGTTGTACTTAGTTGCATTGGAAAAGAGTCCAGGTACATGCCAAAGAAAATTGAATTTTATAAGGGCATAAGTTCCCAAATTAAATTCCAGTCACTGTAGGGATAGGATGATGTGTGTTCTGGTCAGCAGCAAGTTTTTATACAAAGGGGGCTATCAAAGAAGTTTCTTTGCCAGCAGCAACCAGTTTGTTTGTTGGCCCTGATTAGGCAGACAATTAATCAGACTCTAACATTGGAGGGTAAGTTAATAGAAGGGTTTCCAGATGCCATTCCTCTTTAATTAGAACAGAATCATCTTCCTAACAGAGTCTTCTAGAGACATGGGACCATGAACAAGCTCTTTTAGTTTCCTAAAGGAGTCCAAGTGTCCTCCTAGAAGAGGATGTCTCTCCAGTCCCTACAACCAACTGAAGAGGTTCAAAAGTGTGCGAACTTTTTCCTAGGTTTTTCCAGTTCGATTAGTTCTAGGACCTATGTATTTTTCATGGATGATTCTGTTGGCTATGTTATTTGAGGAGTGAAGTTCAAGCTAATTTGTCAAAGCAATGTCATTAAGGATTGTGAGATCCTTGATTCCTAGACCACTAAGGCCCTAGTCCTGTGATTTTATCCAGAGACAAGGGTTTGATTTTAGTACTGGGGTTGATAGGTGTTTTACTGCTACCAAAATAATTCTAATTCCCTAATAGTATAGTCGGCAAGTAGGGTCGAACCACTATGGAAGGACAAATAAAGTCACAAATTGACCAGTTCACTATTGCTAAAATCAAGTTTTAGAGTTTTTTCTTGAGTAACTAGTTGGAAACAAAACAAGAAGTGACGAAAATTCATTAATTAAAAGCCTAGGGCAAGAGGATTCACTGTGCATCGATCAGATTCAAGAACAACAGTTGGGATAGAATGATTTAAACAAAGGAATAAGTTACTCTCGTAATCGAATTCACAATTAAACAACGAAGTAAGCTATCGCGATTATCGTTTAACAGTTCAAAGATGGAAATCGTTCACTCAAATCGCAGCTCTCGCTTATAGAATTGGTAAATAATATTGCAAATTGGCCAAACATGCAATCAATCCAAAACCCATTAATTGAATTGCAAAACAAACCAAATTTAAATTCTAAAAATCAAACAAGATCATGATCTTTGCATAGTTTACCAAGCCTAGAAGTAAACTACACTATGCATATTAAAATCAATAACAAATTCAACAATGGAATTCATGAATAAACTCAACTTCAATTTCAATGAGAATTAATATTCAAGATAACAAGATAAGCAAGAACATGAATTGGAATTGAGATTGATACCTTCAAATTGATTGAAATTGCAATGATTAAAGAGTTGAATTACAATTCTCCAAAAGTACATGATTGGAATTCATGACGCTTTTAAGTTTCAACATTGAGGTTATTACGATTTGGAGCTAGTGGCGGTGGATTTGATGGGGAGGGTTAGCACTAGGGAACGACACCAATAAGCCTGAAAAAGTAACGAAGGAGAGGGTGGCTAGGAGCTTAGGAGCAGACGGGTGGGTGGAAAACGGGTTTGTTGGTGGGTTTGGAACGTATGGAATAATGGGTGTAAGCATCATGAGATTGTGCATTGAGCATCTATGAGACAACTTGCATTAGAGAATAATCCCATTGAAAGCAGGATGAAGCACAAATCAAAATTTGCTTCATCATTTGTACTGAGTGAGATAATAGTTAAGAATAGGTGAGCTTGAAAATTGAAGATGAAGAATGATGTATTTGTTAGCTCTATTTATAGGGTGATATGGTTCATTCGGCCTAAAATCAACTTATTAATTAAGATTTATATTTTATTTTAAGGGGTTGACAATTTACATCTTTCTACAGTTTGTCATAGAAATAGAAAGATGTCTGATGTGTGTAAAATCGGGTCAAGATCCTCTAGAGTTGGATTTCTTAGATTTGATGGATTTGGGAAATTCAAGCCCTCCAGTTACAAATAAATGGCAATAATGAATTTACCTACTCGTAAAAAGTAAAAGTAAAATAAAAAAACAATATAAACATACTCACACTCAACTCACCAACTCAAACTAAATCCAACTCTAGAGTTTCTTCACAGCGTAGTAGTAACCTAATGTAATCAATCTAAACTTATCCTTTGTGCGTATCTGAGCTTTTTTTCGCTAGCATGCCATTAACATATTTAACGTCAAACGAGCGAGAGTATCTAGTCTATATAGGAAATGGATTTAAAAGGATATATATTGAATAGGTAAATTTGTAATTTTTTTGTTTATGAGTTGAGGTTACTATGAAATATGACTAAAGTTGCAAATTAAATTTACTCCAATTGCATTGCACGATATGTCTTTTAAATCCATATTCTCTATATGGAATAGAAATTTTCCGAAACTAACTACATTGATATTTGATTTGAAACAGACTCTAACTAATTATACAACCATACAAAAAATATCTTAAAATTATAAGGTTTTTCTACAAAATACCCCTTATGGTATTGGTTTGGTTTTCCACATATACTACCCCCTAAATTTCTTCTTCCACCCCGTGCCCTTGAGTCTTAGTTTTGTTATACATACTACCTTCTGTTAAGTAGCCATTAGCGAAACGTAAGTAGACTTTGTTGGTGTGTTGACTTCGTTTTAATACTTCCTCCGTTCAAAATATTTTGTGCATTCACGGTTCATACGCTTTCTAATGCACTTTGTATCTTTAATATCGATAGTTGTATATTTTCAAAAAATGTGTTATTTGAATATTAATAAATATATATTGACGACTTAAATAAATCTCACATGACTATATATAATATTATACTTTGTATATTCATACATATATAGAAGTTCCCTCTACATACAAGTGAATAGTAAAAAATTCAAATGCACAAAACAATAGAAATGAATGGAGTAGATGATTTTGGTTGTTTTTGGCTCCTTTTAATTGCTCCAATTTGGTTTGAAAATTGAAGCTTTTGAGATCGTATATTGCTCTGGCCCTTTACTAGATATTATTGAAATTCAATTCATTGCGATTCTAAAGTTTTAGGCTCAAAAGTTGGTGTTTTCGTTCCGAAGTCTAGGTTTTTTTCAAAAATCTACGTTAATTCGTTCGAATTTCTGAAATTTAGACTTGAAAGCTGGGTCTTAATTAAACTTCTAGATTTTTGTTAAAATTTAATTTTTCATTAAATTTATGGGTTTTTGTTCAAAATTTTTGGTGGATTCTCGTTCAAATTTTTGAAGTTTTGGGCTAGAAACTTAATTATCTATTAAAATTGAGCAACATTTCATTAAGGGTAGTATTGTATAACAACCTAAAATCAAGGGCCACGTTGTGAAAGAAAATTTAGAGAGGTATATCATGGAAAATCCAATATGTGGCCCTTTTGTTGTGTAGTAAGGGTGGTAACGGAAATGAATTGTATGTAAATTGTGAAGAAATATATGTTCATTCGTAACGGAAATGATTGTATGTAAATTTGTGAAGAAATCAATGTTCATTCCCAACGCACAATTTAATCCAAAAAGTTCAATTTTCTTCTTAATTTTCATTCTCGATCAATATCTCCTCAATTGGGATGGTATGTATTGGTAATGAATTCCAAGAAATTGTGTTGCCATAAGAGAAAAACATAAGTTTGAGTAAGGTTGAAAAGAACATAAGTTTGAGGTAAGATGGTTTCTCATGGATAAAAGTTGTGTGCATGTTCATTCCTATAGTGATTGAAAGAATTGTTCCTATTTAAATTAAACTAAAAATTCATTCTCATTCTCACTTTAGTCTCAATAACAAACGCGAATAGAGGTATTTTTGAAAATCCCGAATTGTAAATATATGTCTTAATCTTTAAAAACAAGTCGAAATTTAGTTAATAATGTTTATATGAACCCTTTTATCCTCATATTTATAATCAAGGAAGATTAAAAAAATTACTTCATTATCTTTGAAAAAAGTTACTTCTAAAACAACAAAAAAAAAGCTTAACTATCTAATCTAATACTAATAAAAAGGGATTTTCCCATATACCTGTTTAAGCCTAATAACCATATACCCCGTGTTTTTTAAACGCCTCATATACCTGACATCAGGTATAATAGCCAAATACCTTAATGAGCCAAAAACCGTTAATAGTTAACACGTTAGATTTAACTCATAATTCTTCATTAACTAATATCTTTCTTAATCTTCTACTTCATCAGCCACATTGCAATCTGAAACTCTCCTCACATCACATTAACTCCCCTTTTGTCTTCTCATCACCATTAACTCCCCTTTGTCTTCGATCAATCACAACGTTTATAGAAGTAGATTCTCTCATTAGACTATATAATATTTGCATAATCCCAGTTTCCCATGATCAAATTTTCAATAAATACAAACAGTATAACCAAAACAAATCATCAGTCAGATGATATAGGCTTGTCATGAATACCGGTGGAGCGAACCTCGACGAGAAGCCTTCCTCTTCTTGTTATTATTGAAGTAGGCACCAATCTCCTGTGAAATTCTTCCACTTGGGTCTAGCAACTAACTCCGACACTCTCTTAACTTCTTTACTTGTCTCACCATGATCTCTCCTCGCGCTCTCTGGCAGCAGATGCACTCGATAACATCGTGTGCTACGCTATTTTGGCTCATAAACACCAAATTCTGAAGCAGTTACACCCCTGATCATGGATTATACGACCTAAATTGCCCAGAATCAATTCAATCATTTCAGACAAAATTCGACCAAATTCGGTCTTTTCAACCCATTGAATCCAGAAACAGGAGAGTTGTATGAACTGATGAACAACACATTTCATATTTCAGACCAAAATTTAACCCAAATTCGACATTTGTTTTTCTAAGATTCGTTGACTCAAATTCAAAAATACTAGCTTAATAATACATTACTCTGTCACTGTTTGCTCACATTGAGCCGTTGAGGGCTTGAGGCATTCCTTGGGCTTGTGGTTGTTGTCCTTGGGGTGGCTGGTCGTTTTACTTGTTCAGAGGTAAGGAGGAGAGAGAAAGTTGTGTGGTGTGTTGGGTGGCTGGGGGTGTGGGTTGGGTTTGGGGTGGTTATGGAGGTCGTTGGGTGGTGGGACGGCGTGGTGTGAGTGGTTGTGTGGCTGGAGGGGTTCTGGGTCAATTGATGGAGGTGGTGTTGGGGCCGGGGAGTCATGGGTTGAGGAGGTGAGAGAAAATGAGGGTTGGAGTTTTGGGTTGAAGAAGACAATGAATTTTAGGTATTAAGGATAATGGAGTAGAGGAATAATTAAGGATGAATTATTAGTAAATCCTAACGGTGTTAAAAACTTAACGGTTTTTGACTCATTAAGGGTATTTGGGCTATATATCTGATGTCAGGGTATATGAGGCGTTTTTAAAAACACGGGGGTATATGGGTTATTAGGCTTAAAGCCAGGGGTATAATGGGAAAAATCCCATTAAAAAAAATGTTGATGTCATCATTCTTTGTGCGGCTTCTATTAAAAAAATTCCGTCAAAAAACTTTGACGACATCATAAATAATTATGTTAAAAAAAGACACTATATGTCAACTCACCCTATTATATTAAATCTAGAAAATAATTAAATTCAATTTTAAAAAATTATAAAAATTATATCCCATCTCACTATATTTTTTTAATTAAATCTAAATGACAACAATACATATTAATAATAACTATATCATCTAATAAATCTAATACTAATAACAAAACACGGCTGATGTTATCAATGCTTACGTGGCTACCTTTCATTAAAAAAATTTCGGCAAAAGAATGATGACATATAAACAAAATTATTTTTTAAAAAATAAACGACAATTATATGCCAACTCACTCTATGTTAAATTAATATGAAAAAACAACCTATCTATGTTAGATATAAAGCAAACACGCTATTTTGTCGATAACTTTTGTGCGAAGTTTTTACCCCAATTAAATTCTAAAATACTTAATAAAAAGATTTAAAAAATAAAATTTACGTACTTTAAGAAAAGATGTCAGATTAATATCTTGGTATAACAATTACACAAATATCTATAACAACTTATATCAATAATCATCAGATATCTAACAACTTAACACCCAAAAAATATATCTTATCCAAATAATTTAAACTATAATAAATAAGAAACATAAAAAAGAAGTATCTATGTATATATAAAGCAAACACTAAATTTGGTCGAAAATTTTTGCGAAGACCTTTTTGCCCTCAAAGATTATATAAACATTAGAATAAAATAACTAATGTAAAAACAGTAAATAGAAAGATATAATCTTATCAAAACAATTAAAACAATAAATATCTAACAAA
Source organism: Bassia scoparia (assembly GCA_008642245.1). Taxonomy (NCBI): domain Eukaryota; kingdom Viridiplantae; phylum Streptophyta; class Magnoliopsida; order Caryophyllales; family Amaranthaceae; genus Bassia; species Bassia scoparia. The sequence goes on along the minus strand of SNQN01002141.1, from coordinate 50,689 downwards.
TTAATAACATCACTAAATATAAAAATAGAAACTTATCAAAAATATTTTAAAAAGATGAATTAAATAAGTAAATATAAAAACATAAAATAAAAACGAAAATATCTAACACTAAATAACTCTAGATTTAAAAACAACAATAAAAAATATATGTCCAAAAATTTTAAAAATTAAATAACTAAATATAAAATATGTAAATAAAAAAGGAACTAAAAATTTATAATTCTAGAACTAAAACAACAATAAAAAAATACATTTATCAAAACCTAAAAATAGAAAAATAGAAAATTCTTATGTAAATAAAAATTTGAATAGAATAACAAAAATATAAAAATATATATTAAAAAGTTACTTCTTCTATATTAAAAATTTAGTTTTAAAACTTAAAAAAAACTTATTTTTTATTTAAACAAAAAAATAAAGTAGAATCTTTATATAACCACAAAATAAAATAATAAATAATTGATTATTCTAAAAGGCGATGCACGCATTTGCATGCATGTCTTACATTGTAATAATAAAATAAAATTGAAAAAACTATTAACAAAAACTACATCCATATTCCGATTTAAAAATAACAATTATATTTCATTCATTTCATTTTAAATTAAATCTAGACAGCAAAATAATTAAAAAACCAACTAATAAAACATTTCACTTTATTTTATAAATCCAGTAACAACTAACTATATCATATCATTTTTTTATTAAAAAAAAATAAATATATATCATCCACACAATTTTAAATTAATTTGTAATAAATAATTAAATATCTACTATATCGTATTTTCTATATGTATGTCTTATCTGTAAAACTTATCTAAATATTAATAAAGATGAAATGGTTGTCGTCATTAATGCTTACATGCGAAAACAGAATATCAAGTCTATTAAAATTATATTACATTAAAAATATTAATTTATATTTTATCCTGTTTATCCAAAAAATTCGAATTAATTTTAAAAATACTATATGTAGTAAATTATATCATATCTTTAATGATTAAAGATTAAATGAAAATTACTAGATAAAAGTACTCTGTGTATTATTCCTAAAATAATATGATCAGTATATTAAAAAATATTCATCTAAAGAACAATAATAATATATC